>PNRQ01000251.1:0-51413 GCA_003439915.1 Trichoderma atrobrunneum | reverse complement strand
TAATTTAATTATATTATAAATACTATAATAATAATTAACTATTTAAGTATATTAATAAATATTATAAAGTAAACTTATATATTTAATTATATATTTAAAGTTAAGTAAAATTACTTATAATTTAATTAATTTATTCCTATATTAATTAAATTAATAATTAATTCCTATTAACTACTTCCTTATTAGCTGCGCGGCCTAATATTAATCCGGGAGTACCTACCCTGTAGGTTCCTTGTCGCGACTATAAGAGCTGGGTCGTGATATGTTGGTAAAAATAAAAAAAAAAAAAAAAGAATGTCTCTCCCTGTTGTTCCTTCGCCAAGTGTCATCCAGGCATCACGAGGAACAAGTCTTGCACCAGCCAGTCCAATCCGGGGGCCGAATACAAAAAATGGAATTCAAGGTAAAAGAATGTCCTGCTAGACTACTGACTCTTTGTATGTTGCTATATATCATAATTAGGAATGTTTGATCAAATGAGCGTATTGTATGTAAAAATCTGTCTCAAGCTTACCTCCCACCCGCCACCTCTGCGTAAATTCGTGTTGTGCGCGATCCAGAGCTTCAAGATCCGGAATGGTAAACATCCCCTCTCCACACAAGCTGGGCGTATTTCTAGCCAGTAATTGAGCGGCACGGCATGTGGTTGAAAGTCCAATGAGAGAAAGTCCTTTGACTCCTTTCTTTGGCACTATCTCGTTCATGGACTTGCATATATCAACCGCCATTCGACGGGATGACTCTATGGCGAGTCTATCCGCCGCACTAACGAATTCTTGAGATTTCGTCAAATGAAATGCATTGAGTTCAAATAGGAAGCTAGATATAAATGGTCAGCTTCCTAAAATTGTTCGGTAGTCGATCTCGTGATAACGTACCTAAGTGCGAGCGCAATGCTGTCGCAAAACACGAGAGAATTGGGACCTGCGGCTTGGATTAGAGCATAGCAAAGGTTCCGAAGCCGTGATTCTACTGCGAGATACGAATTTGGAGAGGACTTGGATGTTTTCTCATCTTTAATATACTGTGTTGCCTCTCGGACGATCCCTGCAACTTGGAAGAGCATCTCAAAGTTGGACGATGAGCCACAGCTCTCCTTGATCTTTTTACCGTCCAGCTGTACATCTGCCGTTACTAAATTTGAGCCACTATCGCTCGGCGTTTGTTCGCCCTTTGAATATTTGGGTAATTTTACCAGACTATTGTTCATAGATCAGTCATAGGCTTTCATTCGGAGATGGACATGTCTCTAGAGCACATACCAGTCCATAATAATGACTGCTTTCCGGCAGGTGGCATCTATGCCTGTTCCTGTGTCATCTTTACTCTGAGCAACAGAGCCCATATTGTTTAATTTGCAAATGACTGCACAACCAGCAATTGTCAATTCAGACTCTCGGTCGAGTCCATGGCCGTATTCGAACAGTGAGAGTAAAAGCCCGATCTGCAGAACCTTTAAATATGACTTTGCAGTAGTTTGTAGAAGCAGGAATGACTGCTTTACTGCCTTGTATAAATTGCTGTGCATAGTAAGGTCACAATTTTCACAGGGTGGTTGAGATATCAGTGCCATGGATAAAAGGAGCATTCCGTCAATGCCACGACATTGTCCCCAAGCATAATATTCCACAAGTTGATCGATTTGATCATCGGTCATAATCGGAAACCAATTATGAATCGTATCCTTGTAAGTTCGAGCAATAGACGTGGCGGTCAATCCTGCTGACTTAAGTGTCATACGAAGAAGCGATGCTTCTTGCTCAGCATCATCAACGCCACTAAGGAGGGCCACTGAGATCATCCCAACGAGCTTGTAGCACATGTCAAGAGGTACTTTAGCGAGACAGCATGCCCGAGTATCTTTAGATGGCGTGACATCTTCTCCTTCTCCGGAGCAAAGTCCGCCAGCGGAGTTGTTGGTGGATATTTGACGCCCATAGACACAGCGAGTCTTTTTCCTAAACAAATATGAGTATGGAAGGCCGGCCCATAGCAACACTGTGCCGAGACACGAAGAATACATACAGTATGCATCGATTACAGGCAGGAAGAGCTCTGTCGCAGCGGGTCTTGGCTCTTTTGCATTGATGGCAAACCCCGGCCGCTCTGCCGAAGACTGGAAATTGCGGCGGAATATGTAGAGTCATGTAATCCGATGTAGAAGCCGATGCCTGCATGGTCTTGTAGCTATCAATCCAGACACAATCGTGCCGTAACGTTCAAGTCAATTGTCCGCGGACAGCTGTAATGTTATGACCTCAAAGATACATGTACGGGACAGAGATTCTGTTAATGGGGCATGTAAGCTATAATAAAACTCCCGAGACGTTGCTGCCGTGGGGCCGGACGTTTAACCTTTGGCCAGCTCACGGAACTAGGCAAATTATAAATCATGAGCAGGGTTCGGCCGATGCATTAGCGCCAGTTTTGTAAATCCGTTTTGAGATTTCCGATGATAGTGCCATCCAATCAGAAGTTGCGCTGCAGTATGAGAGGCATCGCTGTTTGTCCATATGGATGTACTTTGCTTTTGGGACGCGAGTTGTAGATGAGTTGGAATATCAGTGACTAGATGTCTATAAAAGACTGATGTATCTCCCTCTTTTCTTGATTGAAGCCACTTACTTACACACCATCAAAAGTAAAGAGTATTTTGAGCTATTGAGTCTACAGTTCCACCCTTTGCAGAAAAGATGTCGTCAATCAAGAACGTCGCAGTTCTTGGAGTAAGTTTTCCATTATCATCACTGAAATATTGCAATCAACTTACACAACTCAATTCATCAGGCCACTGGAAATGTTGGCAAAACTTCGGTTCCAGCTCTGCTTTCTGCTGGATTCGTCGTGACAATCATTGCAAGACCAGAGAGCACCGCTACCTACCCCGAAGGAGTCACCGTCAAGAAGGCCTCTTACGATGACCTTGAGACGCTTACCGAGGTCCTTAAGGGTCAAGATGCTCTGGTCGAAGCATTCAATCCCGCGGCAGCTGAGCACCAAAGCATTATCGTGCGAGCCGCTCTGGCTGCTGGCGTGCAACGTCTGATTACGCCTGAATTCAGCACTGATTCCTTCTCAGCTCACGCTGAGGAAGTCGGAATCTTTGAGCCTAAGCGGAAGGCTCAAAAGGAGCTTGAAGAGCTCACATCTGCGCCTGGTTGCATCCTCTCCTGGACGGCCATCATTCCCGGAGGCTGGTTTGACTGGGGTATTGAGGGTGGATTCTTTTGGATCGACAAGAAGCAAAAGACCATCACTCGCTTTGGATCAGGTAACCAAAAGGTGTCCATCAGCCGCTTGCAACTATGCGCCGAGACCGTTGTAACTGTTCTTCAAAACCCCGACAAGTATCGCAACCGCGTCGCCTACGTTGCAGATTATGCCGTCAGCACAAATGAATTCATCTCCATCATTAATGAGATTTCGTCTGGAGAAGAATGGAAAGTGGTCGATGTCGATATTGAAGAGTTTAAGAAAGAAGGATTTAGGCTCTGGGATGAAGACACCAAGAATGGTGTGAAGACTCGGTTGTTCACCAAGGCATACACCATGCTGGGAACTGTTGCTCTGTTTGATGAAGAGAATCGTTACGACGCGGACTACTCGTACAAGCAAGAGCCCGGAACTGGCCGACCGATTGAGAGCCTCAAGGAAGAGCTGAAGAAGCTGCTTGGCTACAACTGAGGTGGCTATTACCTTGTATTGCACATGGTTCGGATTTACAAACTGGATCAGTTAAATTAGATCAAGCTACTTGAGCAATTTGTTTCCAATTGACAACATTAGTGATCACAAGTCTGTGTACATAAATGTGATTGTTGAAGTCTTTGAATTATCTTGAACACCAATGCGTAGCATTATGCCTGCCTGAGAAATGATCCACAAAGTAAACAGCCTTGAATATTGCGTATTGTAAAATTGAAAAAGATGTGCTGATGACATTGATAATAAAATCTTATGCAACACATTAGATAGCTTCAAAGGAACAACAACGCAGCTTATGATGCTTCTCATCTTCTGGGCACTTATCAACCGAGTAGCACTAGGGTAGCTCCACGGCAGAATTAGCTTGCGTGTATGTAGCTATGCGCCACAGACTCAGATTTGTCGCAAAGCAGCAGCAAATTGAGGCCCAAGAGCATCGAGATCAAAGACCCTCGTAACAGTACATTTGCAGCATGAATGGCGTCCATTGTAATAGCTCTACTACAGCAATGACATTACACAGTACAGTACAGTCACAGTCACACAAAGTGGTTATCAGCAAAGGGAAATGTAGATCTCAGAATGAAACGGCACCGGTACGGAGAACAACCAAATGCCGAGATTAACGAAGGATCCATTCAAGAATTCCTCTCCAAACGTCCTCAAGCCAAAAAGGCCTTGCCGGAATCGATGTCCATAGTAGACACCGCGCGGCGGACATTCGTGACTATCTGGAGAAGAAAGGGAGAAAAAAGAGAAGAAAATCCCACGAGAGGGAAATTTCCTAAGAAGGGCCACCAGAAAAAAAGATGAGTCAGCATCCAACTTCTAGCACGTGATGCCGGCCGGAGAGTTGCTTCTCACGTGAGTTCTTGCTCTGGAGATGATGAATTGGAGCTCCCTGATTGGCCCACCTAAACCGAGGAACCGACGCAGTTCCGTTCCGAAGAAGCTCGATCCAAACGCCGCAAACCGACGAAAGCAACCGACGAACGGCTTCTTCTTTGTCTGGGGGAACGTCGAACAGCAGTTGAAAATCGCCGCTCCGATCTTCGAATCTCCTCTTTCCATCCAAGTCATTTCGCCCAACATGATCGCCCATCGGCTTGGCCTCGCTGCCGTGCGCAGTACGTTGCTCTTCTTTTTCCCCTCCTCGGCAGCTTTGCTTTTGGCTTCACATGCAATCTGCGAATAACCTCACCACGAACGCTCTCTGACATCGAACTGCTTTCATAGGCGCGACGAAGCCCAATGTCTTCTTCAGACAGAACATCCCGCGCATGGTCCTCGCCTCTGCCATGTCAACCTCCCAGGCCCGGTAAGCCCGCGCCCCAAATCCAAACTGCCCCTCCACGAAAGAACAAACCGCGGAAACAAGAGGAGGAAACAGCTTGCTAACATTCTCCCTCGTCTTTCTCTTCTGCAGACCCGTGGCGACCCAGAAGCTCTCCCAGGAGGAAGGCCAGCAAGTCCTCGTCAACCAGCGCCTGAACCGCCCCGTCTCCCCCAACCTGGGCATCTACAAGATGGAGCAGACCTGGTTCGGCGCCTCCGCCTGGACCCGTATCACCGGCTGCGTGCTCTCCGGCGCCGCCTACGTCTATTTCACCGCATACCTCGCCTCCCCTCTCCTCGGCCTCCACGTCGAAAGCGCCGCACTGGCATCCGGCTTCGCTGCCCTGCCCTTCGTCGTCAAGGGCGCCATCAAGTTCGCTCTGGCCTTCCCCTTCACCTTCCACTTCATCAACGGCATCAAGCACCTTGTCTACGACCTAGGTATTGGATTCGCCAAGACTCAGATTAAGAGGGGAGAGGCTGCTCTGTGGATATCGAGCTTCATCGGTGGTAGCTACCTGGCTTTTGGCTTGTAAAGGATCATCAATGGATGGCTTGGAGGAAATGAGGGAAAAATCAACACCGGACAAGCAGCGGGCGGTGTATGTAAAATAAATGGCCACGAAAGGGCCTTTTTTGATTAATTGTCCAAAAATATTTTATTAAAAAGTTTACAAACAACCCGAATGCCATGTATCGATGACACGGCCTGAGCTCATCTGCTGGATATCAACCAATCCGAAACGCCGTGCGCCTTCTCATATGCTGCGTCAGCTGTAGCTGTTTTCCTTAACTAGTACTCCTTATTCCAAAAACCGGGCATCGAGAATGGTCTTAATGAGCTGGTGATTGCGAGTAGACGCAATCTTCTCGCCAACAATGGGACCAATGAAATCATTTAGGTCAGAAAGCTCCGAAGCGGGGGCGTTGCCATTTACTCCGTTCATCTGCGCCTCGGCAGCATCCGTAGTGTCCGTCTTCTGCGCGAGAGAGGCCACAGCCTGTACCAGCCCCTGAACGAGCATTTCATACTCGATCGAGCCCTCCGACTTTTCTTTCAAGGGCTGGAGAATTCCAGAGTCGAAACTCTTGAGGTTCCGCAACACCAAGACTCGGATTGCCTCCATTCCTCCAGCCTCAAGCAGACCGTGGATGGCACCATACAAAACGGCAGGAGGCTTCGTGGGGTCCAGGAAGTATTTTAGACATGTCCTTGTAAGTTTTGGTCGGAGCAAAGAGTTTGAAGCTGAGTATTTGCGTGCAATGCGGCCAAGTAGTGAAGCTGCTAGCTGTCGAAGATCATACTGCTCCTTGAGTGAATCTTGACCCTCCTCAGTGCCCAGTTTTCTAGCCATCAGGCACGTCAGGACGGGTGCAGAGAGAGAACTGGCATACGGGTCCAGGAACAAGCTCTTGTTCTCGATCAAAGCGTTGGTCAGTTCCATCATCTGCTTCAGGGTGAATGTATCGTCCAGTTGGTGTGTGACCCTGTCCATGATGAAGTTGATAAAGTAAGGAACCAATTGATGCAGGCCGGGGTCATCTCTAACAGACCCCAGTGCCGCCTGACGCAGTCGAATGACTTCTTCATCTGGGTTGTCGTCGAGGATAGCAGCCTGGATCTTGTCGAAGTAAAGGATGAGCTCCTTGCTCACAATGTGCTTAACAGAGGGCTGGCCGGAGGCAGCATCATTTCCAGCAAGAGCAGACAGAGCAGGGTTAGCGCCCGGTCCCTTGGGCAACAAGTCTTGTGGTCGCAACTCGGCCGAGGTCGGGTTCTGAGGGATGGAAGGCTGAACGCCCTCAATGGCGAGCCAGTGCGCTACGTTAAGCTGTCAGCGGAGCTGTCCAGAGCTGTGTGCCCATCACATGTAAGATGGAAGCTCACCAGTAAAGTTCATGTCTCGCGGCACTCTAGGCAGCGGTGCATTGATCAGTTTCTCGAAATCCACCTCTTCATCCTCGATGTAGAACAACGGTTGGCCAGGCCCCAAGCTTGCCTCGCCATATCGAAGAGGCCGCGTGGAGTCGTAGCCATACAAGGGCTCGGCATCCAAAACCTTGAGGGCCAGAGAGACGTCATTGACCGTCATCGTCGTTCGTCGTGCAGCGCGCATGAGGCGCAGAGCTTCGATAATGACCTGGCCAATACGGTATTCGACATCCTGCGTGAGAGCCTTAAGAGCCTCGTCGCTCATGGAGCCAATGCCCACCGACTCGGCGACATCCTTGACATTTTCGGTATTCCACAGCAGTTTGGGCGTCTCGCTCGCCATATTGGCCGTCTTCTGGGCGATGCGAAGCTGCGAACACGGTCGAGATTGGGTTGCTAGCTAGCTGGAAAAGCGATTCGCGTGCGGATTGACGTGAGGCTGAGGATGGATGAACTGCGAGCAACTTTGGACCACTACCAGCGAATTGTGGGGGAGCGAACGGATTAGATAAGCCAAAATCTGGCAGCTGAATACATGTATCTACCTCCCTAAAATTATGGAATATTGGATCAAAATATCGTAAATATATAATTATAGTATAATATGATCTTACTTCATTTTTGCGAATTTTATATCGAACACGGTTGTGTGTCTGCCATAAAATGAGTCCTCTTTCCTAGGTGTACCAAGGAAAGGCACCGCAAGCGCATATCTGCATTGAATCAGCAACATGCGTTGGAGACCCCACTGTAGCAGCTAGTGTTGAGCTCCTACAGCACAGATTACAGCGGCCGGGGCTCTAATGGGGTTCGCTGCAGTGCTGCTCGGTACGTCATCGATGCCTGGGTAGCGGCGGTTTAGTGGGATTTGCATCTGTACATCTCGACACCTTCAATTCGGCAGCCAGGTTGCTCCGAAGATGAACCAAATCTACATGTTGGTCACGAACTACTGTTCATCAGGTAGTTCTCATCTTGTAAGCGAGTCATTGGAAATGTTGCTCCTTTTTAAGGCGACTGACTCGACAATTCACTCATTGGATATGATAGACGCGATGATACAGGGGGGTGAGACAAGCCAAGTTTAGAAGTGGCATGGATATTTAACAATTTGCTACTCTATTTCGAGCTACCTAGGCGACAAAGAACCAAAAAAGACCCCAGAAATGCCCACTTAAGCACCAATAGCCTTGGCAAGAGCCTCACCAAGGTCCGAAGCAGAAGTCGGGTTCTGGCCCGTGATGAGGGTGCCATCCACAACAACCTTGTTGCCAAAGACGGCCGTCTGGACAAACTTTCCGCCGACGGCATTGACGCGGTCCTCGACGAGGAAAGGCATGGCGCTGGTCAGCTGGACGGCGTCCTCCTCGGCGTTTGTGAAGCCGGTGACCTCCTTGCCCTTGAGGAGGGGCTCGCCGTTGACTTTGGCGTTGACCAGGGCGATGGTGCCGTGGCAGACGGCGGAGACGATCTTGCCGGCGTTGTAAAACTCCTCAATGAGGGCGATGGAGTCGGCGTCGTCGACGAGGTCGAACATGGGGCCGTGGCCGCCGGGGTAGAAGATTGCGTCAAAGTCGCCAGAGCGGCCGGCGAACTGCTTCAGGGGCAGGGTGTTCTCCCACAGGGACTTGTTGTTGTTGAGGAAGCCGACGGAGATGGGGTCCTCCTTGGTGAGCTCGATGGAGGCGGGATCGAGAGGGGCGACGCCGCCCTTGGGAGAGACGACGGTGATCTCGACGTTCTTGCCGGAGAGGACATGGTAAGGGTGGGCGAACTCGGGCTGTGATTTATGAGGTTAGAGCTAGAAGTTGCCAATTGAAGGCTGAGAGACATACCAAGTACCAGCCAGAGGATCGATCAATGGCGTCAATCTTGTCGTGGGAGGTGAGAACAACGAGGACCTTCTTGGGAGCCATTGTGTCTGAGTTGTAGATTGTAGTAGATGGACGTTGTTGTGAATTGGTTGCTTTGTAGCTGTGCTGAGATGCCGAGGCTTGGAGCTGTAGTCTGAGTGTTGAGTGCTTGCGTCTTGCTTCTTCTCAACTGGCCACGATCAACGGCAACACTCTTTATATATCCCTTTTTCTCATCCCATCTCAATGCCACCTCTTCGGTCTCGAGCTCTCCACATGGCCAAAGGATCGCCCACAATCAATGAAGCTGCCCCTCATTTTTCCTTCGTTTTCAATGCAAACAGCCTCTCCAGGCTTCTTTCGGCATGTTGTCCGTCCGCCTTGACGCTCATCATTGGTCCAGCGCGCGGCAAAGTTCAGCCCAGACCTTCATAGTCAAAACTCCCCGTGCCGCGGCTTGTTTGACGTTGGAAGCGCGTCAGAGAATGAACCTTGGGAAGCTCGACGGATCATGTTCCGAATCTTGGGATTATCTAATAGCGGCTTCCCCATAATAGTTGTCCAATTCAATGCGCAAAAGCAGAGAAAGGCGACAAAGGCGACGGTGCACGACTGAGATGAGTCAGCTCCAGCTCGGATGATGCCGCAGGGTACGTGGGTCTTGTACCTGGAGAGCGGCGGAATGTCCCGCAGGGCTGACCGTGCAAGGTACGTACCGTGGAAGGACTTAAGATATTATTCTCCGGATGGCAAGAGGCAGAAGCTCAGATGAGTTGAAGATGATGCTTTGGCTTGGCCTTGGAGTAATCATGGATGCGTTTTTTTCTCCTCTGTTTTGTAAGCAGCTTCGTTTCTCATCATCTGCTGAGATGGATTGGTGATCAATGGAAAGGGCTCGGCTCCTATCTTGCCACCGGCCCGGATTTGAGACGGCAGAACGCAAGTTTCAATAAGTAATATAGAACTGAAGACTCTGGGTATCTGGCATGAGAGGGAGACATCTCTGATGGACAACTTGCGAAAATGAATACTAAGCATATGGAAGGCCGTCGATTTGCCATTGCTGTTTAGATTTGCCCACGGAGATAGCAGCAAGGCTTCAACAAGTTTATCCTCTGTTACCACTTACACACGGAATATACTCATGATATTTTCCTCTTGCGCCTCTAATTTACATGCCATGACTATTCAATCTGGCGAACAGTTATAAGTCAACTCTTCAAATGTGAGTCAAAAAACCCCAACGAATATGACAACGTATCTTGTCAGAGCACCGTCTCCTTTCACCTATAGATGTATACCAACTATAGACTCAACAAAGGATATAGACTACCTAGTACCTAGCTCAATACAACACCACAACACTTGCCAAAGATTCGAACTCGATTCCTTACATCATATCCCCCCCTCTTAAATCCAGGGCAGTCTCGTCCTCGAGAAACTATAGTGGCAGCATCATGCAAGACCAGAGCAACAATCCATATAAGCAGCTTATAATCACAAGGCAACGAACATTCTGCCATCAAACAAAGGCACACCATGTTACCAAAAGACGACGAATACGACCATTATGAAATTCGATTGCTGTCTCGCAAGTAATGCATCCCTCATTCCGCATTCCCAAAAGCCGCACAAACCACACACCGGCATTTTCTCTCTTTTCAAGCCCTTGAAACAACTAAGTTACATAAAAAGAAAAGCAAAAGACAAAACAAGATAAAAACCGCTCATAAACTGAAGCCTTCGTGTTTCAGAGAGCCTCGAAAAGGAATAGAATAGAATAGAAAAACAAACAAGAGTAAAAAGGAAAATAAAGAGTACAGTCAGCGCTCAAAATAAAAAGGAAAAAAGGAATGTCCCTGTAGGCCTCTTGCCAGACAAATCGTAGATTACACATTGAGACACAATCTCGATGGATTGAAGTCTCCCTCCCCTCCTTAGACGATAAATGAAAACCCGTATGAGCGAAAGAATATGTGTTGGTAATCGCGGAGGAAAATAAAATAAAATAAAATGGTCAGGTTTCAGGAAACCATTCCAACCCAGCCTTGCAAAAGTAGTCGTCTGTAAGCTTGACTCATCAAAGCTCATAACCAGAGACTAGATCAAGTCCTGTTGTCACCCTATCGCACCTTTTGCAATCTGTTGCACTCGTTGGATATATCCTTGCCTTTGAGCCGATTAGAAGCTCTCGGTTGATGAATCTCGTAAATGTTGCTTTTGTTTGTCCCCGTGGTATCTCCCATTCAGTCTCGCCGTGATGGGTAATTCTCTTCCCCTGCCTTTCTTCTTCTTCTCCTTTTCCTTTTCCAGTCACAGCATTAGCCCGACTTCTCATCGCTGCCAAACTCAATTTGCTGACTCGATGAAGCGGCCTCTTCTCTCTCTTCTCCGTCAGGGTTTCGTCTCTTTCCCATCCTCTCACACCACTGTTCGGCGCTCACAATGGTCCCATCCAAAACGCCCGTCACCTGCGTCACCATGTCAAGGCCCTCCTTGGCCAGCACCAACACCTTTTGCGCACCCTCACGCATCGCCGAATCGCCATCTCTGTTGGAGTCTCCTGACTGCCTTTCAGACATGGTTGCGAGGCGGAATCGCTGGGGGAGACTGGTCAGGTGGCGGCGAACAAGGACCCTCGCGTTCTCGGGAAGGGCACCGCCCGCATACTTGGACACGTTGTTGATAACGTCTTGAAGAGATTTGAGGATATCACCCTTGAGGCTGTTGATTCGCGCGGCAAGTTCGCTTCGTGAGGGGTTCGGCTTCTCTTGACTCCTTTCTGCGCCGTCGACATCCATGGCCTCAGCATCGCTGGGGCTATCGGTAGATGGCCCTCCCTCTGACCGCTCCTTCTTCTCTGCCTTTTCATATTCCTCCAATGCGTGCTTCAAGTTCAGAATGGCCCGGTTCATGTGATCGTTGGTCCATCGAAGCCAACGCAAACAGTACTTGAGGCTACGCAAACTCTCGGCGCTCATGGCAACGCTCAGTCCCGACGTGGACATCATCAAGCGGGTCTGCCACGGCTGGCTACCCGGCGGCTTGTGCGTTGCGGGCGCAGTTTCTGAGTATGCGGGCGACCGCTGGTCGTCATAAGCTGGCAGCGTGTCCACCGTACTAGCAGTCGATAGGCGGCGAGGTGTTTTTGACATGACCGACGACGAATCATCAAGACCGTTATCCGGTGATCCATTCGCATCGCTGCTGGTGCTGCTGCTCTCTCCTGTCCTCCGTCTCTTGTTGGAACCGTTCGAGTCGGGGTCTGATGTGGGTGCCGGATGCCGGCGACCGGCGCCGAGGAACCATCGAACACCGCCTTCAACGCCTGTGACTCTACCCACGGAGTTGACTGTGTTGGCGATAGGCGTCAGGTAGCCCTCGACATATTCGGCGCCCGATTTAAATCGCGGAGAGAAATTCTTGGCTCCGCCGTATGCGGAACTAGCGCCGCCAATCGTTGAGGCGACGAGGGGATGGGCGGTTGTAAGAAGAGACAAAAGTGGCTCGGGCTTGGGTGACTTTGGTTTTGTCTGTTGAAGCTGGAACGGGGCAATGGGTGGGCTCATGGGCGGCAGCGAGGAGGAGTCGGCGGGAGGCGATGACACGAAATCTGTACAAGAGGGCAGTTGGCATCAAACATTGACATAACAATTGGGCATTTCAATATTAATAATGGCATGGCTACTTACCTGCGCGTAAATCTCCCAGAGCCTCAGCCGCAAGCCGCACGTCTGGGTCGTCGAGCGTGAGGCTGCTCGGGGTTGGTGTTCCGTCATAGATGCGATCCGGCGACGGCGAGGCTGCACTGGCAACGCTTGCCGCGCCGTCCATGTCCATGATTGTCGCTGGACTATCGGGCGCGTGGAAAGGCGGTGGTTGTCGGTACGAGTTCAATGAACCATTGAAGGACGACGGCCAATGGTTCTGGTTCTGGTGCAGCGGCGGCGGTGGATTGGGGAGGCTGTGAAGATGCTGCGAAGGGCGAAGCTGGTCGTCGCCGCGCATGGTAACGTCGCCGGTAATGCTGCTCAGCGACGGCAATGTTCTGCTGTCGCCGTCATGGTGCACCAGCGGAGGAAGCCTGTCGTTGTCGGACGGGCTGGGGAACTGGTGATGGCTGTGCATGGACTGCGAGTAGTTTGGGGGTGATGGTGATGGCGGTAATGGCAGAGGCCGCTGTAGCGTCAATGGCAATGGCGCATTCGACGGCCGCGAGTCGACGCTGCTGAAGCCCGGAATGGGGTTTGCCGAATGGACGGAGATGGAATTTATCGAGGGAATGGACTGAATAGAGTTGATGGGCGGCAGGCGAGGTCGCGGCGGTAATGGTGGTGCAAGTGCTGGTGCAAGTGCTGGTGATGGTCCGAGGGGGGCCGAAGCTGGACTGTTGGCGAGCGTCTGGCGATGCATGGCATGTGATTGCGGCCCAGGCGCATATATGATATGCACATATGGGAAAACGGCTGATAAGCACGCAAGCACTGCACTCCAGTGGCTGGCTGGCGCTGCGGCAGGGGTTGTGGCGGGAATAAACGCCGGGGCAGCGGGCTTTCAATCGGCTGGAATTGGGGCGGAACAAGATGGGGAAAGAAGGAAAAGAAGGAAAAGAAGAAAGAGGAAAAAAAGGTGATGATAGTGGAAAAGGGCACAGCACAGGCAGGCAGCGAGAATAGCTTCAGATGGGGGAAAATGCGCTCTGATACATGCTAAGCCCTTCTTCTTGGGACAGAGAAGGGGAGAAGAGCAGGGTGGTCTGGGCACGTGGATGGCCGGTGATGACAATGGCGATAAGACGACAGGACAGGACGGCAATTACATCAAGTGCGCACAGAGCATAAGCCCGCCGACGGGCATATCAATGGCCGTCAAGGGCTGCCTGGACGATTTCAAACGAAAATTGGAAACAAGAGGGTAAAAAAATCGAGATAGAGAAAGACGGAAATCCACTTGGACTCTGCCCTTGTGCAAGCGCCGAGTCAGTGGAGGCCAAAGCAAAGCAGCATCGTGATTCTACAGCTACTAAACAATCATGGATGCCTCAAAATCTTTTTTGGCCGCGTTCCTTTCCCATCCTATCCTAATCTAGCAATGGGTGACGGGCCTCTCCCACACCATCTCGCACCTACGAATGAATTGGCCTCTGCGACACACTCGATACTACCGTTTGTTGGGGACTCTGTGACGGCGTGGTGTGGTGACTTTTTACGTATTGACAGCAGCTAATGCGATTGGAGACCAAGTACCTGTACACGGTGCCGAGGGCCCTAGGTCAGGCGCTGGGAATTCTGCAGGGTCCGCAGGGTTTCAATGCGGTCATGGTTGGAGCTATTAATGGAGCCCTGAATGGGGATTATGGAGCAGCAAGTGGGCGCATCGTGTACCGGTACGCGCATGTGCTCCGACGAACCTTGGACTACCTGCTAGTTTAAGTACCTCCTACCTCACCTGTAATACCAATGTCCCATCAAGCAAAGGTGGAGGGCAGAAGAGGCGGCGAATGTTCCATTGACTGCGCTGCTGCAGATTTCGAGACGGCGATGCCGCTACACAAATCTCACCCTCATCTCGACGCTTGACTGGTGCCCTCTCCAGCACGTCGCGAGTGGAGCATCCACATGGAGGCAAGACACTGCGACTGCACGCTGACTGTCGGGGAGCTTGCAAGTGGTCGACAATTCTGGCAAAAGCACAGCATTCAGCCATTAATAACCAGCAGGCCTGTGCCATCCTTGCCGAGCACATCAACATTAAGCAATGATACGCAGACAAATCAAGGCCGCTTGTGATGAACCGCTTGGCATCCCATCATCATCGTCACTGCCACGATCTCGTCGGAATAGAGAGGCAAGACGAGACCAGACCAGACCAGACCAGACGAGAGGGCGCGCGGCCGCATCTCTCCCCCCCTCGAGGACATGCCAAATCCAGCAATGGACCAAAAAAGTGCTGGTGCCGTCACTTGTTGCTAAATTAGAATCAAACCCAAAAACGGCCTTGGGGACGACGGGCTACAAGCACGTGCCTGAGCGTTGCAAAGCTGTTATCACATGCAATGTGACGCTCCTCTTTCTGCTCTGAGCCCCAACTTTTTCGCTTCCCCACCGACGCTGGCACTGGACAGACTTATTTCATGTGCTTTTGCCCCCTCCCGGCCGAGCAAATCCCACCGCTCTTCGCTGTGTAGCATGCCGTGCCCTTGTCGCGATTGGAATGTCCACATTCTTTCCAGTGGGGGGTTTAGGGGTAAGTTGGGGCCACTAACAGTTCCTGAGGAGGGTTTACTGCTCACATGGCCACGAGAATTCTCATCAAAAACATGCGCCGTGTGGGGAGGCAGAGTTGCGCACGTCCATAGACCGGACCTTGCCCTGCATCTCCAAATCGTTGCTGTGCGATAGTGATGGCGAGGCTGGCTGGCTGGCAACCTTTTGGAGTGCTCAGGTCCACCTGGTCATCAACAGCCACGTTCCCAACAGAGCTTATTTATTAACCAAGCCACGCATGTGGTCGTGAGAACAGGCACAGTACTCGTAGCAGGAGGCTTGTAAGACGGGCACCCTCATTGCCCTGAGCAGCTTGGCAGGCTTCATCAATTACCCCGAAACCTGATTCCAAATGCGGGGACCCCGGACAAGCCTCTCTCTCGGTGTGCCATGGTCTGTTTGCTGTATGTACAGTTGACAGAGTGAGTACACTGCTGTCTCTCTGTCTTGGACGAGGACATTGAAGCTTTGCTCCTTGCTCCTCTAAACCACACATTCCGATGCACCCCAGATTGTTTTGCAACTTCACATCATCGGGCAGTGCATTGGGTACCAGCCAAGCTAGCACAGGCACCTTGACGTCTTCCCCAACAACGGCAACGTCCTGTCTCAGACAGTAAAGCACCTATTCGCAGAAATGCTCCGAGTAGTGCTGCCACTCGGCACAACTGCTGGTTCACAACCATCACATGACGCCTTTTACGTCGCCCCGTTTCATCAGGCAAAACGCACTGTAGGTCGTGTACTCGTACTGTACTGATTGTATCGTGTCCTGGTCGGCTGGTGGTTGCTTTCCGGGATCTGGGCCTGAGCTGCCGTCTTCCGCGCAATGCGCTACAGGGAAGCCATTATTGGTTGAGGCTAGAGAGCTCGCGCACAAGCAGAAGCCGGGCGCGGATAGCTTTTTGCCATCACACTCTCTGTGTGTGCTTATCCTATGCCAGCATATCCCCATGCCTGCCACAGGCACATGCAAATGCAAATGAGAGAGCACATGCAAATGAGAGCATAGATACAGTAGCGAAGGAGCTGGATTTGCCCACATGGCTATCACATGAACGATCGACATCATAATTCGCCTCGCCTCTCGCTCTCTAACACAAGCAAACAAGGTCCGACGTTGATGAATGTGTGGCTCCTCTGACGCCGCCCAAGCAATCAAATCCTGCCAAAGCAGAAAACACACGCGGGCAGCTCTTAATGAACCAAATGAAACAAGTTTCCTTCCTCTCCGCACCGCCAAATCGCTAACTCATCCACGGCTCTGCAGCTGTCATGACAGAAAGCCACGCGGTCGCAGGTAAAAAGATGAGTTGCACTGTCTAATGGGCGCGTTGAAGAGAAAGGAAAAAGAAGAGGAAGAAAAGTTCCGCTGCATATTTGATATTGGTTTTTTTTTCGGGGCCGTAGTGGAGCAGTTCAGGAACAGAGATCCCTCGCACGTGACCTTACTCTCTTACATCCGTAGTTCTACCGGCCGTAGTTGGTCCCTGCACTACTGGACCTATCGCATCGCAGACGGTGAGCAACCAGTTGTCCGATTCGTAGCAGCCTAAGTTGAAGCTACGTCGCGATCCAGCTTTCCAGGTCGCGCCATCATATCATGCCCCTTCTTTGAACCTCCCGGATCTCCAGACTTTGTTCGTGTATGCCCTCATCTTCTCTCGCCTTCGTCTCTCCCTGGCCGCTGCGCCAATCCCTGAATCCGTCTCTCTAGCTGCCCCTCCTCCCCGCCATCTCTCCTGGCCAAGCCATCGTCTTCTATATATAGATCGTCACCATGGCATCTGCAATCTTCTTTCTCGATCTCAAGGGCAAGGTATGACGACTCTTGAAATAAGGTGCACTTGATAGATCACCGGGTCAATCTAACGTGGCTTCTCCTAGACCCTCCTCGCCCGAAACTATAGGGGTGACATTCCCATGTCCGCTGTCGAAAAGTTCCCCGTTCTCCTGTCAGAAGCCGAAGAAGAGTCGTCAGCCGTTCCGCCATGCTTCTCCCATGAGGGAATCAATGTCCGTAGCTCTCAGACACCATCTACATGAAGCTCCATGCGACCCAAAGTTTGAACGGGGAGAAAATGGCTAACGCGCGCGACAGTACTTATACATCCGCCACAACAACCTATATCTCCTGGCGCTGACGAAGCGCAACACCAATGCCGCCGGAATTCTGCTCTTCCTGCACAAGGTCGTCGAGGTCTTCACCGAGTACTTCAAGGCTTTGGAGGAGGAATCCATCCGCGACAACTTTGTCGTCATCTACGAGCTTCTCGACGAAATGATGGACTTTGGCTACCCCCAGACCACCGAGTCCAAGATCCTCCAAGAATACATTACTCAAGAATCACACAAGCTCGAGATCCAGGCCCGCCCGCCAATCGCCGTGACCAACGCCGTGTCTTGGCGATCCGAGGGTATCCGTTACCGCAAGAACGAAGTCTTCCTCGATGTTGTCGAAAGCTTGAACCTCCTCGTCAGCGCCAACGGAAACGTGTTGCGGAGTGAGATTCTCGGTGCCATCAAGATGAAATGCTACCTCAGTGGTATGCCCGAGCTGAGATTGGGGCTCAACGACAAGGTCATGTTCGAGACAACAGGCCGCTCGACGCGAGGCAAGGCTATTGAGATGGAGGATGTCAAGTTCCACCAGTGCGTGCGACTCTCACGCTTCGAAAACGACCGGACAATTTCCTTCATTCCCCCCGATGGCGAGTTCGAGCTCATGTCATATCGCCTCAACACCCAAGTCAAGCCCCTAATCTGGGTCGAGTGCCTCGTCGAATCCCACTCCGGCTCTCGTATCGAATACATGCTCAAGGCCAGAGCCCAGTTCAAGCGACGAAGCACGGCCAACAACGTCGAAATTATCGTCCCCGTCCCCGACGATGCCGACTCCCCCCGATTCAGAACCAACGTCGGCTCTGTACACTACGCCCCCGAGCAGAGCGCCATTGTCTGGAAGATTAAGCAGTTTGGCGGTAACAAGGAATTCCTCATGCGCGCTGAACTCGGCCTTCCCAGCGTCAGAGGAGACGATGAGCACGGTGGTGGCATGACGGGTGGCTTTGGAGGCAGTATGGGTGGAATCGGTGGCAAGGGCGCCAAACGACCCATTCAAGTCAAGTTTGAGATTCCCTACTTTACGACGAGTGGAATTCAAGTTCGATACCTCAAGATTACAGAGCCCAAGGTAAGCCATCAATGGTTCTTTGATCTTTTCCCAACATAATACGGTATGCTAAATAATTTTCTTCTAGCTTCAATATCCTTCTCTTCCATGGGTCCGATATATCACACAATCCGGCGATATTGCTGTTCGACTGCCCGATGTAGCTTGAGCCTTTGCCGCGAGTTGACGTGCTATATAATCATAGGTGGGATAGCAGAGAGGTATATTAATTTAAGCGGCTGGCCGTTCGTTTTGCAAACCAGCATCGAAATACTTGGAAAGGGGAGGAGAAGCAGCGAAAACGCCGTAAATAGTCATGTGAAGCTTTCAAATTATAGCGAATTGAGAGGCTGAAAGGGGGGAGCAACAGGGAAACGCACTGCATGGCTTCCACTATCCCTTCTTCCTTAGGGAGAGCCATGTGAAAGTGAGGTTGGGGAGGGGGTTATTTAAACATAGAGAGCTATAATGTTGTCGTCACCGTAAAATCAGCTGGATGAATAAGATGAAATGAATTGAAACTGCCTTAATATTCGTATAGTCATCAAGGTACAAAAAGAAGAAGACTCATATCAGAACAGAATAGAGGGTCAACAGACAGGAACGTAACAAAACGAGACAAGACCCGAAGAAGTGGTGCGATACGTTGCATAGAGAAAGATGCAGCTCCACGCACTCCCAAAAAAGAAAAAGAAAAGAGCAAAGAAAAAACGTGAGAGGGGAGCGATCAAGCTCCACGGAGTCCCCTGTGTGGACTTCGTAACGTATCAAGCGTTGTGCATCAACAGAACTCAATGATCAGAATCATTCAACGTGTTCAGAGGGTAGAAAAGAGCAAAACATCGGGTGCGGCAGATAAAGTAGTACCGTGATGGGAAGGAAATCGTGTACCACAGCCTACACCCCCAGCATAACGAAAGAACAACATAAAGTAGAAGAGATGTCGTGGCCGTTTATCGTCGGCTTTCTCGAACAATCACTTCTGTCCATTCCATTGCCCTGAGACAGGCTTCGTTGGAATAGTCTAGGTTTTCGGGGTCGAACAGCACCGTAACGAGGAAACCCAGGGGGGTCTCATCCGCGGAAAGCGCATCTACACCATGGTTAATACCCAAATTATAATATCCAAATAGCAAATTCATAAGAAAGACAAAGGGAAAATGATGAAACGCCAAAGAAATAAAAAACAGCACAGAATTCGAAAAAGTTGAAACTCACATCCCCGAGGAGCCTCCGTGCGATGCCATTGCCTATCGCGCCATTTGCCACGGTGACTACCTTCTCCCAGAAAAATCCGATTCACTACTTCTTCCGAGCGTGTAGGTTCGCTAAATGCCATCAAACCAAGGATAATGGGAAGCTCTCCCGCAAGACCATTCGACGGGCCCGGATTATAGGGGTTGCTGTAAGCCGCTGGCACCAGGCCGGGCATCCAGCTAGGGTTTGCCCCAGCCACGTATTTGCACGGTCCCATGCCACTCTGCATGAGACTTTCCGGGTGTACTGCGTGTGATATTCCTTCTTGCTGAGGAGGATGGTGAAACAGTAGAGGCGTTCGAGAGAGCGAGTCGGTGGTTAATGGGTCTACGGATAATGGGTCTCCGTTGACGACAACTATTGGGAGAAAGGGGCCGCATGAGAAGACAGAGAGCTGCTTGTAGACGGTAGCGTATGCCTGCGTTCCATACTCGGTATACACGTACGATCCGTCGGGATTGTACATCAGAACATGGCCAGGAGGCCGCACAGGTTCGTTGAAGTGGTCTCGGTACCACCCATATCCAAAAGCTTCTGTCACTTCCCCATTACGATACCTCATAACTTTTCCGGGCGTCTCTCCTCCACATCCGTCGGAGTTGTTTGGCGGTATGCGATTGTACCAGTCATCACCGTTATCACCGTCGTTACAATTGGCCTTTTTTTCACCTTCAGCTCGTTGATCACAAAGAGGAAGCTTCTGGGATCGAGATGGAGATTGTTGGTCGAATGCCTGCCACCCCCCGCATGCTTATGTGAGCTTTTGGCCTATGGTATAAGATGGCAAATCAGTACCTTGTACTTCTCGCTTGGATCCCCTGATAAGAAAGCGTCCTATGCCAGGCACGCCGGGTCGAAAATTGGAAAAACTCACAGATCCAGACATGACAGCAACTCTCTTCACCGATGTATGCCCTGAATGGCTGTGTACTCGAGACTGGTGATTCAGAGAGGGTGACAGGTCAACAATACAACGTGCTTGTAAAGATGATATACGCGGAGTCTCGGGGCCTGGCGTAGAGCTACATATTATCAACTCCGCTGCCCATCACTCCCCCTCAACCCTCTGACAGACTCCATAGGTGTCGCTGCCCAAGGCCAGGTATCAAGTGTGTGATTACCGGTCAAGTTAGGCCGAGATGCTACGTATCCAACGTTACAGCACGATGAGGGCAGTTGGCCACTAGCAGAGAGATTGGGCCAGGAAAGATGGTGTTCCGCGCTGTCCACCAGCGGACTTGCGGCTCAAAATTCTTGCGAGGAAGGCTCAGGAAAAGCTTGACGTCGACATACATGAGTAGTAGTGTCTCGTGAACAGAACCGGTGAGAGCAAAGTTCGGTTCCATTGGGTCCGACGTCCACGGAGCCTCATCCTCTTCGTCGTCGCTCTTTTCCCTCCACACTTAAAGGAGTTTGTTGGGCTCCTTCCAGTGTCCCACGACTCCTGGAGTGCTGGCTTTGGGCCCGGCACCGCTTTTACCTACCCCGGTCACAAGCTCTCCGAGATACTGGCAATCCGTGTGATAGGCTGGTGTAAGATGCAAGGCGTTATTTCTGCTCGTTTTTGTAATCATAAGGCCATAGTTCGGATGTTCGAGCTTGTCTGTACACCCACGCCACCAACAGGTGGTCGCCACGGGCTTTGAGAGATCCTCTTGGTGGAGGCGGGCCATTGTTGGTTTCCCAGGCCGATCTAAGCTTGAAAAATATCTCAGACAAAGGTCGAACACACCATCCACAGTCGTGGACCAATAAATCACGAGCTTTCGGACTAGGGTTATGGGCCTCTTGGGCTCGTAACCTTGAGCCTATCACACTGCTCGCGGCGCTGTGTGCTGTGTGGTGATGACGAGGCTGCGTACGGGGTGGTTCTTAATTACGGCCCCCTCGGGGAGTAAATAGCCGCGGTTGTCTGATGGTATCATAAAACACGACCATGCACGATGTGCATCCCGGTCTCATATCCCAAGTGTGGGGGCCTTGGGGGAGATGATACGGGTATGCAGTGCGAGAGCCGTATACCGTCCATTTCGAAGCAATCGCTGCATTATCAACGGATGCTGCAAGACGCCATATCCCAGTCAGAGTAACACCTTTGTACTAGCCAAAACAAGAGGCAAGTTGTATGTTTTCTGTAAGAAAAGAGTAGGGGGAGAAGGGTAGAGAAAAAAGTCTGTCGGGAGAAAACAAAACGGTTGTAGACTCGCCATTCGTTGTCGGGGTTTCAGCACCCGAATGGCCAGTTATAAGACAGCAGATCTGCGGTCCCCAACAGTGGAGGGTCACACAAAACTGAACTTTGTCACTATGTAGCTCTTCGCGTTATGCATAGCCATGGCAAGTATCGGGTAGAGCACTGTCCGCTCCCGAGAGCTCTTTTCTCATATGTCAGTCTATCGGTGAAGATGTCAAACGATTCACACGCAGGGGCCCATAATATCAACATTGATGGGTTTGACAGAGCCTAAGGCGCCAAAGCGCTGAAGAGGCACGACATCAATGCCAAAATTAAGTTGATCGCTGTGTCCCACGTTATTCTTGCGACGACGTGGATTTCTCGTTCAGATGCGCAATCTCAACGGCTACCCCAAACGAACGCAGTGGCATTCATGCATGTGTTCCATCGTACGACTCGACAGTCATCTCAATGCTTGATATAGGCATTACGAAATGCCGATAAAGCGGTGAACGAATGGCACAGCCAAGCTCCTTCATCGAAGTGTTAGTCAAAGAGTCCAAATTCGGTGATACCATTCCGACTTACCCAGTGTTTCCATCCTCTCTTCAGCAAATAGCATGAACCTTCAATGCAACGAAGATCATTTACTGATAAAATTGATTACAATAATCACGGTCAAGGTATCAAGCCGAAGCATGTGATATTGATTCAAGGGCGAGGGCAGAAGGATGAGGACCAAGAGGTCTCGACCTTCACAGTAGATGGGAGTAAGATGACTGGATGAAATAATTACGTTCTCGGATTCATGGAGACAGAGAAGGAGAGATATAAGGGTTTTTTCTTAGAAAGTCACAATCGGTTGCCTTTTTTTTTAGCTGCCTTGCTAGGAAGGCTGGGTCGGACAGAGTGGTTCGCGCATCGAATGTGGATCCAAATGAGGCTCCGTTGTAAACATCTTGAGCGGGCCGCCTTGTCACGCACGCATGTGATATATTTCTTTTTTCCGTTTGCCTTTTTTCGCCCAAGATCCTAACATCAACCCGGTCGGTTCCGGCAATAGCGTTATCCTACGCATAAAGGCTGAGTAGCCCTGGTTGTGAGGGGCCAACTACCGAAATCGATGTGTCGTTTCAATCCCGTCTGGCCCTCTTATTTGATGCCGGCGTCTCCTCCGGAGTGGCATCTGAAGTAATGCCTGACAAGTAGAGTTTAGCCTCTTGGATCAATCGTTTTTCCCCTAGCCTCACGGTAACAGCGGCTCTGTGCCGCTCGCTAATGCCGCTACCAGAGAGAATCCGTTCATCATCTAGAACAGTTGTTGGATACTGCGACTCCAGAGCATCAAGCGCCTTGAAAAGTACGGAATGTTGAATCTCGTCCCGTTTCCGCTTGTCGACAACACTTGATGGATCTGCTTTGCGAATGGCTTTAAGAAGCAATTTAAGCTGCTCCCGAAGATCCTCTGGTATCTCGCTAAACCTAGCCGATCCAGTAAACGTGCCGTCCGGGTTAGGCTCATTCGATTCTCGGTCCAAAACAAACATATCCTCGATTTCATCCATGTCCAAGTGCTCTCGCTTATCTATTATCAGCCCCAGTCACGATGAATGATGGTATAGGCAAAGAAGAACTCACCGCACTGTCCAACTGTTCTTCTGACAAGCCCAGGCTTGCCGCTAAAGACTCCTCAACCAATTTCCATGGAAGCTCAACAACGTCATAACGAGAGTGCTTCGGGGTTACGTATCCGTAACGGCGGAGAAGCTCCGAGTTGGGATGAGGACCATAGTAGTTCAAGATTTCTTCGCCGGCCTTGATAGTTCGTAATGCTGTCACAGTAAGAGCGTCATCTCCATAGTTGACGTGTGCCTATTTTTTATGAATCAGCCAACAGCAAGGCGCTTAGAAGCATAATTGTGGTGGATAGGGTCGCACATTATACTCAGCGTCAGCATTGAGAATATCAGCCATCGGCACCATACCCATTGTGGACTTGGGCTCGCGATCTTCAACCCATTCTTCTTCGTCTTCTTCGTCTTCCTCATCCTCATTCTGGAAATCGAATGCGTAGGACATTATAGTGCTTCCCATACGGTGAGCCAACTTGACAAGGTCTTCGTCACTGTAAGACTGGCTGGAAGGAAAAATTTCGTGATTTGCACGGAGGACTGGCAAGATCTTGGCATGAAACATTTCCTCAGCGTCAGTCTTGCCAACTTTTGTCCGCGTAGCGCTCGCCTGAAGCTCATTAAGCTCCGCGTCGGACCAAAACATGGGTGTCTCGAAAGATGCCGGAAGAACGTCCATGTACGGCTTCCATTTGGACCCGTCTCCTTTGAAATACTCAAACATCATGACAAGAATCAGAGAGCTCCATGGGTCCTGCTGCGGTTTGTCATCCACTTCCATGACCTCATCTGGATGGAGGAAGACGTCTGGGAGCTTCTCCTTGAGTTCGGATGTCTCCATGTTTATTATCCCATTTCTTGGCACGGTAAACAGGACTGTATCAGCCGGGATGTCCTCCAGAGCCACTGCCACGATATTGTTAGTCATCCCACGCCGCACATGAACACAACTTGCTCACATACCTATGCCGCGGCCGGCATTTCTTGCTCGAAGGTCCGTGATCTTAATATGTTCAGAGAACGTCGACCCAGGAAGCGCCTTGAACCACTCAAGGAAGGCCTGTGTTTTGGCACCAAAATCTTCAGTAGACATGATGATAATCAGGTACCCAATTATGCAAAATAATACAAGACAACAAGTCGTAACGCACGCTCTGCAAAATCAGGGGATTTTAGTTGTGTTTGGGTGAAAGTAGAGTCTTCAAGGAGGCTCCTTCCTAAGTGCAGGCATTTTCTTACAGTGCGCGCTGCTATGAGATGTGCTTTGAAAATTTTCATTCGCACTGGGTACTTGCCCAACAATCGGCCGAGTATCATCAACGAGCGTTTCATTTCTTACAACAACAATAGAGAGAACCTTTGGATCCTAAAGTTATTTCAATTTTTGCCTATCAACTCCATTCATGTTCTCAGCTACCTAATACTCAATTCTTCTACTGCAAGACTTCGCTATTTCTCTCTGCGGCTTCACCGTTCCCTCTTCTCATGTATCGGTAGGGGCCTCCTCTCACGCTTCATCTTCAGCTTTGGTCTTCTTGTTGATCTCTCTTTTCTTGGGTCGTAGCCATTCCTCCATTCCTGGTGGCCAATATACCCGGTTCTGCTGTCCTCCCATTCCATACTCTTCTGGGCTGATGGTATTTGTAGAATCTCCTTCTTCAGCCTCGCCAGTCGTGTCGTTCTGCTTCTCCTTCTTGGTTCTTTTCGTTTCTTTCTTAGGCTCATCGTCTCGCTCATAGGGAACGACGTCGTTGAATCGGTTCCATCCCGGAAGTTTATATGTTCTCATGAGTTCGAATACTGCCTGCTCCTTGTCTTTCGCCTCAATCATCAAGTCCATGTCTGTTGCACAAGGTGGAAGCGTCTTAACGCGCGCTGAATGCTTACGCCGATCCCGTGGCGTAATAGCCTCTGCGGTTGGCTCGCTGTAATGCATCTTCTGCCTGATATTTTTCCTGGTCCAGGTTTTTGCGATGCGATCATATAGGCTCATGATATCTAATGTGCCCTCGCGAAGGCTGGGATCGAAAATGATGTTGTGATGATGATAATCCAGTACCAGAGGAATGTTGAGCTCCTCACAGATGGGCAGCAGGTCATGAACACTCCAGGAGACGTCATCATTCTCCAAAACTAGCCTTCTCTTCACTCCATCTGGCAATTTGGCATAATTTTCGCGAAAGCGATCCAGAGTCGCTGCCTTGTCGCCATATGTACCGCCCATGTGCAGAATCATAACGGCATCCCGGTCAAGCTGCTCGGGGAGTTTCAACAATGACAGCATCTCATCGTGATACTCGAGATCCCTGAAAGCAGCAGCGACGACCTCTTTCCTCGGACTGGCAATTTGCGTATACTGGCCCGGGTGTGTGGTGAGACGATGACCTAGCTCAGCAGCTACCTTGCCGGCTTCAGCCAACACATCGGCGGCGAATGGGGCGAGCTTATAACCGTACTCTTCATGGCTTGCAAAGGGGAACATTTCGCTACTAAGTCGCATGAATTTGATGCCATACTTTTCGTTCCATCGTATCATCTTGACAATGTCTCTGGCGTTTGCAAGACCGAGCTCCCGGACAAAGTCCAATCCGCGCTTTACATCTGGAGGCTGAGTTTTGTCGGGTCGGTTTTTGGTGGCATGTTCAGGCTTTGTTGGGTCTTGAAGGGGATACCTATGATCAATAATCGAAGCTATACGGCAAGTTCGGGACGAAAAGACAGGAGCGCTAGCAGATCTGAGGTATGTGTTAAGACAAGCCTATGCGCCGTCGCATTAGCTTTGGTGTTGACTGTGACTTGTGAACTCTTGATGTTCTGCAATCAAGACCCTTTGAAAAGTTAAGGATACAGGTAAGTATGTCTATATCGGCACTCACATAACCTAAACGGCCTTTCCACGGTAGTGGCAGCACGTCACTATTCACAGGCGGTGGTCTCCTCGCAGTCCTTTCAACAACCTCGGAATCTACTTTTTCTTCAGCCGCATCAGCCGACTGCAAGTCAGTATCAAGGTTGGGTTTCTCCGGAGTCTTTTCTTCGACCTTCTGCTCGGCTTTTGCCTGTCTCATTGATGCCGGCCTAAGCTTGAAGGCCTCTTCTCGAACCCTTTCGGGGTCACACTTGGACAAATCGGAAGTTTCCACAGCTAGCCGCTGGATTTTTACTGCGCTTTGAAGCTTCAGACCCATCTCTCCGAGCTCTCTCATGGTGCGCTCAAACGCTTCCCGTGAACGGATTGAACCATTTGGACTTCCCGCCGGGCCCAGGGGGTCCTCCTTTCCCCCCCTTGCCGAGAACCATCCTGTTGCTGCCCGGGAGGCCCATTGACTCTTCTGGAGCTACGTCTGACCTTTGCTGCGGGGGTCTCGACTGCAAAAGCGTCGGCCTTCTTTCTCTTAGGTGCCATCGTGTGGGACAAACGAACAAGCGGCTGATATAATAACGCTGGGCGAGAGCTGGGTGGAGTTTGTCGGGAGCCACTTAGCAGCACCACGGTGATGAGTTGCAAGAGTGAATGACAGGGCAGGACGTGTCAGGCACATGGAACTTCTTTCAAAAGGAATTTCATATTAGTTTAACCACACAGGTAACTCGAGAACGCGTGTGTGTTGATACGAGGACAATGACTTCTATTTCTCACACAGAAGCATCGCCACTCGGCTATTTCTACAGCCAGCTTTGGCCAAAGAAGGGGGGAAGCGGGTGAGACGTCCAAGACAAGGCGAGGGAGTGGCAGACAGGGTACCAAAGCAAGGCACTGAGGCCTCGATCCGTGCCCAGATGCCAGATTCAACGATTCCTGGCTATGACTTCGATGAAGTCATCAAACCCCAATCCATCTCGATCGGGATCGCGCAAAGGTGGGGACGTACCGGCTCCACTGCTAGCAGTATGATGTTGGGCGAATGGCCATCGGGCTGCCGTCTCAAAGGCGCAATCTGCGCGTCTCTTTTGGGGATATCTGCTGGTTCAAGCTAGGCCGGTTTGAACACTGCCTTTGCTAGATGACATCTTTGATGAGCTTAAGAGTCGAAACCCTTGGGCGACAGGCACGAGAGAAACAAAGGTGGTTGGGCTTTCTGGAGCTTCTAGCGTCAACTCTTAGTACTTTACGGTGATGGTTGGGGACAGCACTTGGAGCACCACCGCATCACACTGATGTAACCCTCCCTTGTCGGTGCCTGGTGCCACGGAGCAGTGCGTCCGAATACTTTGCAGCACACAGATCAAATAAGCTGCTGAGTCGGAGCTCAACTTCCGCCATGGCTGGCAGCAACCCCGAAGAGGCAGGGAGTTGAAGACACATGGCGACGCACGATGCTATATTCATCGCCTGGAATGCGGCCCAAGGTCTTGTATATATGATTCATCACAGCCAAATCCCGCACACTCGGATCTGAATTACTCCACACGGTCTTAGATGTTCTAGCAGACAAGGGACCAGTTGCTCCGGGGCATTGGCATGCGGGGAAACTTGCAACCAAAAACTTCAATTCTTCATGGCTTCCATCATTGCCTTACCCTAGAAACTTACACAGCTGAGCAAAGAGCCTCACCTGCTCGGTCAGGGGGAACTTGTGAGAGAGGGTCAGCACTACGACTCATACAATAGCAAAAGTACGAAAGCCGTACGCCTCGGCCTGTTCACTAGTCGGCAACTTTGGTTCAATCAACTACCGGAGCAGACACGCCACCGCCTTATGAAATCATCAAATGTGTGGAGCCGGTAATTTCCATCTGTGCTGAACAGCACCTATAACAAGGAAAAGCCAGGGTCGATCTTTGCCCTGGTTAGGATTGCGGAAGTTTAGCTTTAGCATCATTATTAGCTCGGTTATGGGGTCGACCGCCGCGCTGGAATATTCGAGCAAAAGGACGGCTCACGCTTTACTAACACACAGTGACAGTCTACATGTGATCATAAGTTGCGAGTGAAGATTGTCACCGCCGCCATATTATCTCAGCGGCGGATTCCACTCTCCGCCTTTTTTGCTCATCTTCTCCATTTGACAGGCAAATTAACATATTGCTTCCCCATCAGATCCTCTGTTGACATGCTCAAAAGTTCAAATATCGTCGATGCCAAGCCTCGCTTTTGGGGCGATCGAGATTCAAGTCCCGTAATGGACTCAATTGCTATGGCTTTATCGCAACATCGCCGCAGTTTGATCTTCAAAGCGAAGAATCCTTTGTTTTGCTTTATAATGAGATCAAATCAGAATGAATTATACTGAAAGATAGGAATGTGTAGGGAAAGCCGCGGAGAAGTGGCAACCAACACTCCGGTACCTATTGAACGATGCTACGACACCTCGATCCTTTTTGCATGTTCCTTTGGACCGGTCTATCCATACGGCCTCATACTCGAATATCTAGTTATTTTGGAAATTGTCGAGAATATTATACAGTACGTATAGAGTAACATAAAACTAATTTGACTTGGTGCCTTCTCAGTTCCCAAAGTCAGAATGCTTTGTAAAAGCTGGTCGAGCCAGAGAACCGCGATAGAGGATGACAAGTTTCGGCGCAACAACCACGGAACCACGTCCGTAGAACATGTCTTGCATGCGGGCAGACGCCAACTAACACGGAATACTACGTTCAAGAAACGAAGTGCTTCGCATGTACAAGGACGTACGGACGTCAGCAGGAAATAAGATGCGAATATGCTTGCCGTCCAGGCGTCTTACCCGCGCCAACCTACCCCTGACAGAGCATACCACTAAAAGCCCCTGACGGGTGACTGGCGATACAAGATCCTCGTGCGCGCTCTCTTGAACCCTGGTACCTTGAGCCACTCCTCTTTGCTGCATGTATGAAGCTACACTTCGTACAGCACTGTACTCATCCACTAAACCAAGGCGCTCACTCATCCAGCATCACAGGTTTAGGAGGCTGCCCCAATCTCACCTGTCACCTGTCAGATATCAGCGGCATCTGCGCTCAATACAATAGCCGACCAGGGCCTCAATTTCCATCGATGCCTGCTTGAGCAGAGAGAACACGTGGAGCGGGTCTTTCGGAGTTCTAGCACATGTAAGCCCCAGGATAGACGCAGACGCGATGGACTTCTACAAGGTTCATATCTGTATGCTACTCGTACTCCATGCTTTCGGATACGACAATGTGCTCCTTACATGGCCAGAGCTTTGCTTTGTTGGCACCTGTAAATCGATTCATACAGCCCTGTTTGTCCTAGCCGTGCGTGCATTAGAAGGCAGGGCGATACTGCGACGAGAATTGCAAGTGGACTGCCACAATATTAGTTGAGATGACGAGCTGTACTCGTACCTCTTTTCAAGGCATTGCTCTAATGCGGGCCAAAGATGTCTGTCTCAGGTTTGCCAAAGCAAAGTCTTGTACACAGTGTGTGCAATCCAGGGTTGCGTGCTTTCCTGGGCTTGCGATGGACATGGGTATGTGATTTGATTCATGCGCTATCCACGGAGGGTCACTCCGCCCACTCCGTTATCGTCTTCTGCGTATGGAAATATGTGCGAGTATATTGTAGAGTAGCATCTACTCGTACTCCGTATCTAACATCCAGCATTGCGTTAAGACCTACCTAGTTAGTAATCGACAGGGAGTTTATGTTTGAACTCTGTCAATTTTCATGATATCCGGAAAGATGCTCTCGATTTTTGCACTTGGAAACCGCATGAAGCAGCATGAGTAATTGATACATTAGTGACGACGTGTTGAAAGGCTGGAAAGAAGCATTTAGCCGCATAAACAAGGCGAATCTATAGTGGCCGGGCCGAGAGAGTAAGTAATCGTATCGTGACCTGGAGATACGATCATGTTACCATGTGCCCAGCTAGGTACGAGTACTGGCACACGGGACGTAGCAGAGGGCGCAGTGCTTATAGGCTTAGGTAGGCTTATCACGGCTCGAGGTTGTAGTGCAGTTCAACCACATGTACTAGGTTAGTAGCGCTTCGTGGATGAGATGAGCCAGTGCTCTGCTCGTATGTACGCGTACGCCTCGTTTTTCTCAACCATTGATGCTACCTGCTAGTACAGTAGCAGCACCGAACGTACGGAATCAGCACGTAATGTTATGGACCTGTAAATGCACCCGTACTCGTTTGGAGTGGCCAAAAAGGCGAATGTTTGACTTGCACTAGCCCCGAGGCATCCCCACGTTGTTGCGGTGGAGACTCATCTGAAGCTAGCAGGGTCATGACTCTGCTCTATCTCCGTACTGGGTAGAGGTACTGTATCGTATCACAAAGCCAAAGGGGATTTTTCGTGCTCTGGTTCTTCGGAGCTTTCTTCCGGTGCATGGAGCCTGGACGACGCTCGGATACAAGTGTTCATATCGCGTAGTTGCGCGAGAGACTGGCGAATATCATGGGCCTGAATACTTACATGTAGCAGATGGGAAGAGGTTGATACTTCAATGCGAGTTGGTTTCAATAGAGTGCGTCGCAGTTTCTCGCATTCTTTTGGGTACTCTCTCAATCTCTGTCACTCTCTTTATGGGGCTGTGTCTCATTTGTGTGATCGTCAGTCAAAAGCACTCCAATGGACAGGGGGCGCCGTTACACACCGCAGCGGGCCAGACGGGTTCAATTTTGGGATAATTGTTCCCCCGTGTGGATGCCATCATCTCGGCCATACTTGCTGCCTTGAATCGTCTCGGTAAAAATAAAAGGGCAAAAAGGCGAGCCAAAGAGGAGGCCGTTCGATCTTCTAGTCTGTTGCGCTTATACTCTTAGGCAGAGGTCTGTACAGGTACGAATACATACTCGTACTTTCGCTCTTTTAACGGCCCCGGCACTTGAGAGCTCGCTGGTCCACGTACGGCATATGCCATGTATGACGGGATTCGGGGGCTGTGATACGGAGCACGAGTGCATGGAAATCATGTAGTGTTTTGTGATATCACTTCCTGCTTGATGCAGCCAAGAAGGAGTTGCATGCGCCTAAGTACGAAGTACATGCTGTCGGCAGGCAAGTGTACATGCTGGGACTGCGAAAAGAAGAGGCAGGAGCATGTATTTTGGTATTTTGGCCTGAGGCCCCGCGGAGATACGGTTCCCTCCCCTCGACTTTGTCGCCTCTCCCTCCCCTGTCACCCACCTGGTCGTTCCAGTAGGAGTACATACTCGTACATGCGCTTGTATGCGTGCTTCGCACATCAATTCATGTACTTACGGCATTCAGACTTACACTCGTACAGTAAGTAGTAGCACAGCATGAATGAATCATATCCACCAGCACGGGCTGCTAACGGAGACCCAAGGTAAGCAGCAAGGCAGCCGTTTTTCGTGGATATTGGATATTGGTCTCGCACGAGACACCGTCGCACTGCTACCACGTTAGCAAAGACTGGCTGGGAAGCGAGATCTGGACGATGCTCCCCGTGACGGGCTATTGAGTGGCAACTGGCGTTTGAGCAGCCTCTGGAGCAGGGACAGATCGATTCACCGCGACTAGGGCCTGCAGCCACCACGTTTTCGGACCATGGCCGGGCCTCTCGATACGTGAAACCCGGCGTTGCAGTGCATTCCAGCGTCTTCCCGGATCATCCGCCCACCTACCACATGCACCGTACAGTGCGTGTAGCTGTATGTATGTACAAGGACGAACCGAGGGGATTGCAAGTGTCATCGGTTGCTTCAGCCTTACAGGTAATGCCGCTCCATGTTCTTGGTCAAGAAGAGGAAGGCGTCTGCGCGGAGCACGAAGGATGATGCTGTCTGTTTAGCCAAAAAGCTGCCGTTCCTAGCGGCACTGACACCCGCTTCAATCCCAGGCCAACAACAATTTTCGACGGTACTCGTACAAGTACAGGTACAGACAGGCATCCGAACGTCCTAGCCATCTTGTTTCGTTTGAACAGCCTGGTACAATCAAGAGAGCACAGGCGACCGGCCTCGACTTGGCTAGAGCTTCCGCACCTTATCCACCTCGCTTCAGCGACCAGACATCAAACTTTTCTCCGCCATCTCCAGCCTTGCTGGCTCCCATTCGATAAGACAGTGACAAGCAGAAAGAAAAACGTGAAAAATACGCAAAATACAGAGGCCAGCGGCAGTGCTACATCTTATCGAACGCGCCTCGATTCACTTGCCGATGCTAGTCTGCGCCAAAGCTAGGCCCGGCGTAGCCATGCAACGGCCTGGACCCTTGACAGGTCACATCGAGAGCTAAACATGGATGCTCGCTGCGCTTCTGGCTTCTGCGACTTACCTAGCTGCCACACCCTAGCGCCTGGTTATCCCAAAGCTTCTTTCTCCGGACCAAGCAGCGAGAGTTCCAGCACTTGGTTCCAGCAATGGCTCCAGCACCAGCACCAGCGCCGGCTTGGCCTCATCTAGCCAGGCCTTGGCCCCAAAGCGATCCCCCTGGTCGGCCGGATCCTAGTCTGGCAGTTGCATGCTAACGACTGGCCATTTAGAGGTGATGGCGACCCTCCTAATTAATCCGTTTTCCGCATGTTGGTCAGCCCAGGCAAGCCTGGTTAATACAGTAGGCCCGGCCGCATCTCCACCACCTCGCTCCACAGACGCGATGGAATGTCCATGGACCTGCTGCCAATTTTTGAGCTTGAAACGAGACGAGACGAGATGCCTATGGACTACGAACAAGTGACGACGATGAAGTCTCTGGACGAGCACCTGTTGATGTGCTCCTGGCAGACGCAGCATTTCACGGTCTTGAAGGCTCAGCTCAGCCAATATCATGTCCAGCTCCCGGCACCATTGCATCCGCCCCCCGCAGCCGCCCTACATAGAGAAGGACAGGACGCTGCGGCGCTAAAAGTTAGCGGCCTAGCGCAGCAGACGCCCTCCAAATCCAGTAAATTTGAGCTGCGTGTGGCGCCTAGCTTGCTTGCTCAGCAGGCACCTCGTGCTAGCAGCAGCAGCGCAGCACAGCACTGCTAAGAGAGAAAAAAACGGCTCCTAGCTCGGTCCAGAGCCGGCGATATCTGCGGCCGACTTTGCCAGGCCCTTAATCCTTCTCGCATTTAACAAGGTCGCCTCGCTTGTTTGGCCGCTTACCGCCGACTCCTCATCTCTTTTCCCTCATTGCCACTCTCAACCATCAATTGAGTGCATATGTGAATCGATCATTGATCTCACGCGCAGGAACATTGACGCTGCGCTTGCAAAAAGACCACAGCAAAGCAACCATCCAGGCGGGAACGCAAGCGGGACAACCAACGCCTCGCTAACGTGCTTCCCCCTCTCGACCCGACTTTTGATCTGGTTGACCAACGTGTCTGTGTGTTCTGTGCTCTCAGCTACGCTGTGTGTGTCCCCGAGGCTGCGTCTAAGTCTAAACTGGGGGCCAGCGTCTGCTCTGCGCGGCTGAACATATTCTTGAAATAGCCTGGTTTCAGCCTGGTGGTTTGGTTTCCATCTCGCCTGCAGCAGCACGGCTTTCTCGACACTGGACCAGCACAAGCAATCCAAAACACGTCTCCAACAATCCTCCGATCCAACATCTTAGACAAAGCGCAACGCACGCCCTCCCGTCTATCACCCGTGGGAAACACACATTCTTCGTCTGTCCCCCCCGCTCATTGTTTCGCCATCTCGGTGCCAGTACCCGTCACTCGAAAGCGAGACATTCGTCGTCGCCCTCTTGTACCGGCCAGGACTGAGAACCACCCATTGACTGCTCTTGCTTGGTGTGAAAGAATAGCATGCCCCATATGCGCGAGGTCAAGACGTGTGACCGCTGCCGCCATTTCAAACGGCGCTGCGATCTGCTCAAGCCTTCCTGCTCACGATGCATTCAGGCTGGCGTGCGCTGTAGCTTCGATGTCAATGGTGTCGCTGTTCCCGGTGCTGTGGCTGCCGCTGCCAACGGCGCCACTTCTGCCTCCCCAAACTCATCACGTCAGGCCAGGGCTGCAACGGCTTTGGCATCATCTCCTCCTGTCAACGGCGATCCTGCCCAGGGCATACCTGGACAGAATGGCTTAATCTCTCCCACTGCATCGACTGAGAGCCCTGAGCCTCACGCCGTTGATGCTAATGGCATGCCGATTGAAGGTGCCGCTACTGGGGCCGCGGCAGCAAATCAGCTGCGCGTTGTCCGCAAGCGCAAGCGCAATTGCCTGAGCTGTCTGCGCTGCCACCGCCTCAAGGTAAAGTGCGACAAGGAGTTGCCGTGCGGTCGCTGCAAGTCGAGCGGTAACGGAAGAGAGTGCTATTACAGTTACAACAAGGGCCCCAACGGCGGAAAATTCCCTTGTCCCACAGCCCCATCCAGCAATAGCGAGGAGACAACGACGGTTCTTGCTACTTGGCAGGTCCAACACAAAGTACGAGGATCTAGCCATTGGCGAGACCTCATGACCAAGGTATGTTGAATTCTACAGTACACGTATGCCGCGTGCATGCTGCTGACTGCCGAGAGTAGATTGGCACTTTGACAACTTTAGAATCAGCACCACTAGCTGCTGCCCTTGAGGATGTGGCTACAAATGCTTGCTTGGCCAACTTCACATTACCAGGCAATTTCCCCTTTGGTACTCCTGGGGCAAGCAAGTACTACACCCGCGATGCTGTCACTCGATTGTTGGCAAGCGAGAGGGCAAACCACGAGAAGTACCTTCAGCGGTATCTCGAGCTGCTCGACGTGGTCAACCCAATCGTGGACATTCACATCTTTAGGCGTGAGATTGAACGCTACTGGATGGATCCCAACGCATCGGATCTCTGTTGGCTAGCGCAGTTCCTCATGGTCATGGGCCTGGGCAGCTTTGCCTCTCCAGAAGGGGAGCCTCCTGTTGCCACGGAGCTCATGATGGCTGCTGAGGCCTGTCTTATGCAGACGCCTTTCTCCTTCCGACCAACTTTATTGGCCCTGAAAACCCTGGCCCTCATGGTTGTGGCCAAGCAAGTCTGCAATCCCACTTGCTGGTCTGTAGATTCATGCTGGTCTCTGCTCGGACTGCTCGTTCGCACGGCCTTCATCTACGGCCTTCCTCAGGACCCGTCAAGTCTAGAAGATGAGGGCCGCAACCAGGAGGAAAAAGATTCCCGGCGAAAGCTGTGGCTCACAATCCTCTATCTTGATGTCAAGGTAGCCATGTGCGCCGGAATGCCGCCTCTTACACGGCCTGATGAACTTGGTACCCTGGAGAAGATCCCCGATTGGGGTCCGCCGGACAGCCTGCAGATGGTGCTGTACCAGTCGCTGCCAACCGTGCTGGCCGTCATGGCGCAGATCAATTCCAACAAGGAGCAAATCCCCTACCCCGACGTGCTGCGCTACAACGCCCAGCTACGAGAGCTCATGAGCCACGCCCAGCGGGTCTGTACCGGACAGCTGCAACGCACGACGGTCGACATCTTTTTGCGACGGTGCCTCATGGTTCTGCATCGCCCCTTTGCCTTGCACCCAGAAGGGCCGGTCATGTTTCCCGAGTCGTACTGGTCGTCCTTGGAGTGCTGTCTCGCGCTGCTGGTACACTACCGTGAGATGTGGGCTGGCGAACCACACCTGCGCCTAGATTTGGTCGGACGAGCTTTCGTGCTCGACTTCTTCTCCGCAACTTTGACGACATACATCCATGTCCTCCGCGCAGATGCACCTCTAACTGGTGCTGCTGCCATGGGATGCGCCATTCCGCCTCGGCAGATCATTCTCGACACACTGCGAAGCTGTGTTGATATTTGGAGCTCGGAAAAAGATAAAAGCGTGTGTTACCGCACTGGGTACAATCTCGTCGTCGCAGTGCTCAACCTGGTTCCAAAAAACAAAATCTAGCCTAATCAAAAGGCGGCGTTGGTGTTTTTGTTGTCGGCCACCCTCAAGCATGAGATGGCCCACACGTTACAAAATATGCCTGACGATTGTTAGAAGCTATTGTAAAGAGCGGCGACATACACCCGAGTGCTGTTTTTAATCTCTTTCACCCTGTTTATCAACATGATGGTCGTTTTGAGACTACATATGCGTTGCACGATTCACAAGATCATGCCCTACCTTTATTCCATTTTTTCTGTTTAATACTTGAGGCGAGGGAGCATCCATCTGTAATAACATCCTCATAACAGTAAGATATTCCCCCTCACATCGGCCTATATCCCCTCTCTATTGAGACTTTTTTTTTTTTTTGCGGAGCATAGTTGAGATTCCCATTTTCTTTGTCATGTTTGTGTCTTTATTTTTGGTAGCTTGGCTTGGACAATATCCGCATGGTTGGCTGGTTGATTACATCGAGACGAAGCAATGAAGTTTAGCATGGCGGTTGGTTTGCGAACTTGGCAGTGCAATTAGTAGGACATATATGTGTAATGCATAGCCAGGGCAAGGGATGCCTGTGGAAATTAAGGACAGTAATATTATTCCCGATTATATACCATTGCATGAAGAAGATGGGATGAATGGATGGGGAGACAATGAGGCCAAACCAAGCCGGGCGTCGTGGTGTTGTAGATCGTAGGATGAAGGTGGGAGCAAATTATCCTTCCGAGCCGCTAGGCAAATACATGCTTGTTCGTGTTCTGCAATAACCTGACAAGACATGCAGCAGAAGCAGGAGAGGATCATCGTCTTGCCATGGTCGGGTGCCAGTCAGAAGAAAACAAAAACCAGAAGTTGAGCTGCTGATAGTTCCACTGGCTTGTGATCAACCAATCTTGGAAATGGGGTGTGGCGACATGCCACCACTGCGTCATCTGGCAGTGGCTAGCAGTGGCTAGCAGCCACTAAATCTGCTGAGCTGCTGCTACAGCACTTCAGGTTTGTATCCCCCGCTTCACAAGCTTGGGCTGCCTTCTCCCCACCTCAGACAGAGCACATCCTAGCTTATGCATAAACAAAAAACTATTTCTCTCTTGTCGCTGGCAACGTGATTCTGCTTCTGCCTTTAGCTTCTACTCGCACTCACACGACCTCCATCACCTGCAAGCTACGGCCACGGCTGCCTTCCCACGAGAGCCTCATCCCGCGCTATCGCAGCCTCGAATCTTACCAGCACAGTCACGCCGAGGCGGAAAAAAGACGCCAGGATGACTTCAGTCGAGCATTCGCCGCCCTCTCACAGCCCACCGGGCCCGGATGCCAAACGGCCCAGGGGTGAGTCTCGATTTTGTGAATTATTTCTTATTATTCGCTGCCATCGCTGACTCTAGACGTTGCAGGCATCCTCAAGAACCCTTCCTTCAACACCGCGCACTCTCCCGACGAGTCTCGAAAAGAGGTTACCCTCGCAAACACCCAGATCAACGCCGGACACCGACGATCGTCCTCCGGAGCGGGCTCCCGCCGCCACTCCTCCAACAGCATCACCGACCCGTCTGATTCGGCCCAGCGTCTCAAGTGGGATGAGGCCAATCTGTACCTGACGGAGCAGGAGCGCACCTCGACTATGAAAATTACCGAACCAAAGACTCCCTATGCGAAACACTACGACCCGACAGAAGACCCCTCCGACGACGAAGAAGAGGCACCGGCTGGCCTGGACGGTGCTCCTTCTGGTCGCAAGAATCAACGTGCTGGCGCTGAAGACGACATTCCGGGCCTATCGCTGGGCGAACCAGAGGAAGAAATCCCGGAGAGACCGGCGCCGGCGTCGCGCAGCTCCAGCGAAAAGACGGTCCATGTGGACAAGGAGAGTGTCACCCCCTCCGCCGAAGAGGAGATTGTGGGGCTCTCCCCCGAAGAAAGGGAGAAGCACCGCAAGTTCGAGGAGATGCGGAAGAAGCACTATGAGATGAAGAACGTAGCACATGTTCTGGGACATCCGGAGGCGATTCCAGATGATGAAGACGAGGACGATGACGATGATGAGGATGATGAAGGAGAGAATGGCGTCCCGCCTGTTCCCCCCTTGCCTACAAATCTTGTCAATGGATCAGCATAGTTGAAAGAGAAGGGCTTTACCACACAAGCCGTTTCGGTTTCTACTTCTTCTTATTGTTATTATTACATCTCGGTGCACCGCTGCATATGGGCATGGAATGGAGGCTTTTTCTTTCTTTTTCTCTTGTTGGCCAGTCTTTTACGAAATACGCAACAAGACCTTGGGTGGAGTTCTATGGATACGAATATGAGGCGTTTGCAGTGGATATGTGAATGTGGAACGAGAAACGTACGCAAGACGACAGTGAGTCTCTTGCATGAAATAGCATGATGGGTGGTTTGGGGAAGCTTGGGCAAGTGGTTGCTATCTTGAGCCTTTGGGCATCTGCGACTTGTGGTGGTTGGAACAGGCATTGTACGTCTTTATGACTGACAGAGGTGAGCTTGGAGTTAGCGCTTTTGAAGGCAGCTCTTTTCTACAAGTTGCAAATTTCCATTTTATCATTCTATAAGCTGTCCCATCTCCTTATTTCCACAATATGTCCAAAATCTTGTGTCAAGTGCATCATGTCGTGTCGTGTGTTGCGTCGCATCGCATCTTTTGTGCTTCCCAAGGACAAAACCGTCCCGCCTCTGCCGCCGTCGCTCAAAGCAAACCCTTGCGCGCCAGTTCAATCTTGCGTGCGGTTTCTCCCTGCTTGAATCCGCCTTTTGAAACGCACGTGCGCATTCCCTCTGCAAGCTCGAACTTGTCGTCGTTGGCGTCCCATGCGCAGGGGCAGTGGTGAGGGAAGTGGACGCAGGCGAGGGTGTCGGGACAGAGGTAGTTGTCACAGGCAGCTTGTCGCATCTTCACGTTAGCTCTGTATTCTCCTATGTGTTGTTTGGGATGTAGAATAGGAGGACATAGATAGAGGCATGAAAGCTGCACTTACAATGTGTGTATTGGTGTTGATAGTGGCGAGCGTCACTGGGATTGTTCTGCTGGCGCTTTTCCTGGTGATGGCCGCCTCCGCCGCCGCCGCCAAACATTTGGTCGAAGAAGCCAAATTGGGCATTGGCGAGGGCGAAGAAGGACAGGAGAGCTATTAAGAGGCGCATTTTGAGGAGCTTTATTCGCAACTATTGGGAAATAAGATCAGGATCCAGACAGCTAATGAGGTCGTGTGATGACAATCTTGCGACTGGAGAGCAGCTCGGGATGTTAAGCTGGCCACTACAAATTCTTATCGATAAGAGTCGCTCGAGATGACTAAGCATCAAAACCTCCCAAATTTGGCAACTTTTGGGCTAGGATCATGCAAAGGTGCATTGAAGCATTTTGACATCAAACCCCTCGTAGGCCGAAAAACCCCCCCACGACAAGAGGGGAACGTCGCATGGCCATGCGGTTCTTCATGATGCAGCGGCCGATATTGGCTGCTGTGGCTGGCATTTCTAGGCCAAGTCTTGTCAACAGCGCTGTTGCTCCTCTGGGGGCTCAATTGGCCAACGCCTTGGTTGAAGGTCGAAGAAATGCTTCGGTGAAGGCGCAGGGAGCCTACAGAAAGAAGAGCAAGAGGGGAATTCCTAACAAGTTGGGTGCTAAGCGGACTGGAGGTATGTCGACACTGCAATTGGAGGTTCCAATGGTTGAGATACGAGTCTTGCTAACTCGGTGTGTGTCTGAACGTAGATCAATTCGTCATTCCCGGCAATATTCTCTACAAGCAGCGCGGAACACACTGGTGGCCAGGCGAGAACTGCATCATGGGCCGCGATCATACCATCCACGCCATGGCGACTGGCTACGTCAAGTACTACCGTGATCCTGCGAAACACCCCGATCGAAAGTACATTGGCGTCGTCTTCAACAAGGAAGACACCCTGCCCTACCCGCTGCACGCCGAGCGAAAGCGCAAGCTCAACAAGACGGTGCACACGATACGGACCGAGGCGGCCAAGGCTGAGGTTTCGCCGTCGGGGATTCCCTTTGAGGTCACACGAGTGGAGGCTGGAGAGCCCGACAGGCTATTGAGGCTGAGGTCGGATTACAGCTATCGCGAGGACAACTGGCGCATCGGCCGGCTGGTGAAGACGACGGGCTTGAAGACGAAGGCGTTTAGGACGCGCAAGCAGTGGTTTAGACATAGACGGTGGAGGAGGGAGAGGGAGATTGCTGGGCAGAAGGAGGCTGAGAAGAAGAGGGCGGAGAGCGGTGGTGGAGGGAAAGTGATGAAGGCGATTAGCAAAAAGGCTGCGAAGAAGGCCGCGAAGAAGGCTGGAAAGAAGGCCAAATAAATGGGTAGAGAGGTTTGATGTGTGTGGGATTTTGTATTTATCCAAGTGTATAGTAGAAACAAATGAACGGACTGATTTGAATTAGAATTCAGATGGGAATATCTTTGCCAATGCCTGCTTGGAAATGGATGGAGATGGGTGAATGGGTTTTGCATCAATTTATTAGCACCTATCTGTGGTATCTTGAAGCTGGGTACAGCCCTGTTGGCTTCAGCATGGAAAGAAGAAGCTTTGATGAGACGAATCAAACATGAATGCTGTGATGATATATGAAATTCACTATAACTACTAACCTAGGTAGTAAGAATCGCCGATATCATTAAGAATCTTGAAGCTATACCACGCGGTAATGGGCAAGTTCATTTCACGAATCACATGCTAGGCGGTTTCTGATATATGAATGAAGTGAAGCCGCTCTTAGAGACATTACCTAATCTAGAGCAGTGCGGAAAGTCGCACTCGCGCTGGCGCCTGTTCCTGAGTCTTACAGTAGAAGCTACAGCCTTGTGGTTGTGCCCCTCGCCCACTGCACGTCACTGAAGCTCCACTGTAATCCGCTGTAAGTCTGTGAGTGTGCATAGGTGCAACTTTTCCCAAACTTCACGCTTGATCGCGGCCTAGCGCGAAGGAGCCCGTGGCTACGAAAGGCTGGGATAGGAGTTGAGTTGCTTGAATGCCTTGAATACCGTTCGATCACGATACGAGTTCGACTTCCCTATACACACAACAAACGTGACCGCAGCAGCTTGTCTGCGCGTCATGCCTGGAGCTTGGGCAGCTCGAGCCTCAACTTCGACGATCCAAGGCCGTGTGGTGACACGTCCGTACCCGTGTATCGTGGTCGTGGAACCACTCGATGCGTGCCGAATCAACCTGAGATCCCTTACCGACGATATCTAGACTACAGAGCGTATTCAGCGGCTCTGATCCCGCGCGCACGCAATCATGGCTTCCACTACCGAGGGCGGCAATCCAGGACATAAGATGAAACGGACTGGACGGGCTCCTTGGAGGAGGAGCACCTTTGGAGGGTTATCGTCGTCGTCACCGCCGGTGGGGGATCGGATGAAGAGCCAGACGGGCCAGGGAGACGAAGTGCCAATTCCAATGGTTGTCAGCGACATCCTCCCATCAGCTGCGAGCTATCAAAGCGCGCCGCCAGTCGAGACACCCGTGCCTCTACCCGTGCCTATGCGCATCCCACCTTTGACGACGGCGACGGCGACGGCGACGGTTGCAGCACCGGGGTTGGCAGCGAAACAAAACACATTGTCGGCGAACAAGAATATAGTGCAAGCGCAGAAGGACTGGGAGAAGAAGCAGACAAAGGTGGAAGATCAAGGTGAGCAGTGCGGATCACGGTGTTTGCGTTGTTTGCGTTTTGCGTTTGCTTCTGCTGGGCGCACAGGGCAGGGAGAAAAGGGATGGGACGAACTGAGCCAATGGTCAGCTCAAAGTGAACCGAATTTGCTACAGCTGCCAATTCACTTGGCCGTCTCCCCCTCCCTACCTGTGTTGTTTCTTTGTTGCTGTTGGTTGCTGCTAACTTTTACCCTGGTACAGGTCCTACCCAAGAACGACGTCCCCAGACACATGGCGATTTGCCAAAAGCATCAACAAGGCGTGAATCGACAGAGATATCCGGGGCATCACCTCAAAGCCAATTGAAATCAGAGACAGATGCAATGGCTGGCCTGAAGCGCTTGCCAGAAGAGGCTCTGCTGCAGCAGATGACGGAGTTGAATCGACCTGCGAGTGTTAACCCGAGAAGGCGAGAGTCGAGGCCTAGTACGGCTTCCTCTTCTGCATCTGCATCCACATATGCGTCTGCGTCTATGTCTGCGTCTCCTGTCCCTTCCGACCCAGGAGATGCCATGGATACTGGGGACGTTGAGGCTCCCCGAACCGGCCTTCAGACTAACGCGGACAATGCATCATATTATACTTATATAGGTAATTACACCATGTTGCACACGACGCTTGTCTTTATTTGGTGCCGAGCTGACTTGGCTGCTTGTAGAGGATGACGGAACCGAACAGAGCACGAACAACGCACCAATTCCACCCGGTAAGGCACGATATGACGATGGCGAAAACAGCGAAAACGGCGGGAAACCACCATTTGTGTGCCCCGTACGGGATTGCAGAGTTCTTTCCCAGAATATGAGGGCTCTGTCATCACACTTTCACGGGAAGCATAACCGCTCCTTGTTTAATGACAATGGCGATGGCACATTCTCGAAGGTTGGCGATTACGTGAACGAAGATGGCAGTTCTCCAGGTATCATCGTGTCTCTCAACCCCTTGTCGCCGGGAGCGCCACCGCCTGCGGCTCCAGACTACACGGAGAACACGAAGAAGCTACTCAGCCTGCTCAGCAAGAGGAGCTTCCCAACGACCAGAGTGAGCGTCGGAGGAAGCGCTCCGCCAGACACGTCGAAACGCTCCTTGCGCGGCGACTCAAGCAACGAAACCATGGAAGAGAGACTGGCGAAGCGGCCAAAAACTACACCAGTCCCTTTGCCTGTTCAGGCCACGTCCTTTGTGTCGCCGCCGCCGATAGTGCAGGCGGTACCATCGCCTCCTTCAGTATCGCCTGCGCCTATTCAGTCCTTGGAGCCGCCCATGACCGATGTTCTTCGGTACCTGCATAGGAGCCTCTCGCCTAGCCAGCAGGTCCCGGCTCGGTTAGACGTATTTGCTCTGTCAAAATATAAGCAGGTTCGCAATTTGCCGGGTTTATGGTGGGAGCATCATCACAATAAGACACTTGATCCCCTCCAATATGCCTGTACTCTTGCATATCTTGTGGGCAAGGCGGAGGAGATGAATCCCTGTGACAGGTGGAAAGGACTGTCACGACTGAGCACTCCCTGTGTGGGTTTACCTCCGGACCTACCAGCCGAAGCGAAGGCTGTATTCAGTAAGTCGGTGACGTGCATTGCGTGTCAGTATCAATTTTGCTGTTACCGAACTAAAAACGAATGCGAATGGGCCAACCAGGATCGGGATCTTGAAGGCAAGACGGAGGAGGCGGTGCCCCAGCAAAACCATCAAACAGCAGTGGAAGAGGGTGATAAGGCAGTGGTATTGGATGACGAGGAGATGACCGACGGTGCAGGTACCAAGGTCGATGATCATGCTGCCATGCCACAGGCGATGAGACAAAGCAGCAGGTTGTCTTCGTCGATTAAACCTCCTGAGCAATACCCCATTCAAGATTCTGAGAAGAAGAGTGTCCCATCAGCTGTTGAGGTGGCTGAGATGGAAGAGATGGAGGACTGGGAGATTGCCCCCGGTACTATGAAGGATGAGACAACGAATACCAGTAAGTTCAATCTTCGCCATAGCTGCTATTCTTCTACCAAAGGCACATCAAACTAATGACCACTCTAGATGTTGGCTTTTCTAACGCCTACATGTCTAATCAACATCCTATCACGATAGCGCCAGGTCTCAGCTTCAATGTTCTCATTTTGAAACCAGGGCACACGCATCACTGGCCCATCGAAGCGACCAAGGTGCGCACATGTTCGGTGGCCTCAGGCAAAATTAGCGTCAAGATGGGAAACGACCAGGTCTTCAAACTCGGGCCGAACGGTCTAGTCGTCATACGGCCTGGCCAGAGTTGTATGGTGGTAAATCGGCTTTACTCGGATGCGATACTTCACTGCACGACTCTTGATGACTTGTAGTCAAAGCAAAGGGATGGATGTTTTTTAAAAGGAGAAAATTAGATTAGATGCTTTACAGGTCGCTTAATTAGTTACATCGAGTTGATACCCCCCTTGTACGGGCTGGCGTTTTGGGAGCTTGTTGATTCTCTTTGCGTTTTGCGATTCACGATTTGGAAGATCTGTAATTGTTATATAGGGGCTGGACTGTGTGTATATTAATGTGGCCGCCGTAAATAGTGCCGATGTTATCCATGAGATCGATGATGGAGTGCGGATCCCAAATTAAGAAGCTCATAAAGCATCTATGGATGATTTAAGCTACGAAAAGATGGCACCGCTGGTGAGGTTGTTGCATGTGCTGCGGCCGCTCAGAATGTCCTACAAGCTGGAGTTGATACTGGAGCTAGATGACGAATGCCGAGCCTAGAGATGGCAGTTTGTAATCATGTGCTGTCTTTGTTCAGACTTTTGTAAATGACTTGCCACATAGCTGATGAGCTTAAAAGCTCCGTGTGGATCTTGCAGTCTTGCATTTTCGATCAAGCTACTCCCTACACGGTATGTTGCTTTGAAGCTTCACGTTGCTTTGGAGCTTCAAAAAAGCCCATGTGCCGCAGGTCACGGTGGCGCAAGTCTCATGGCCAGAATATCGAGCCGAAAGGGGGGGTCAGCTGTAAGTTCTTGTAAGCCCTGTAAGCCTGCTGAAGGGGCCCCTGAAAGATCTAGCGATGGATCAATGGCTCCCATCCATTCCACGGCGTGGGGAGGCTCCTGTCACGAGCAAAACAAGTGATTTGAATTTTCTGCAGTTATTCAGCTATCTACCTCTCTAGTCATTAATTTCTTTTTACAGCGCAGTGAGGAGGGTCGAGCGGGGACAGGTCTCAGTTCTTGATTTTGAGTGTAGCTTGCGGGCGAGGTTTTTTGGTGTGAGATACGAGGGGACGGTCGTGATCTGGGGTTGCGATGCTAGGGCGAGTTAACGTCAGGTAGTCTCTGGTCCTCGGGGTCTCGGATGCTATGCTGTGTGCTAGGCTGTGGGGAGCTTCTGGCTTCGTATTGATCGGTATCTGCCTTGCGTCGGTAGGGGCCTGATGCCGGCAGATGGCGGGTTGTTGCGTATTCTTAAGAGAGCAGGTGATGTTGAGTCTTTGTAAGTTGAGAGTGTGATTTGGGCTGTGGGGATGAGAGAAATGCTGGCGAGCTGATCGTGATGGAATTTGACTTTGATGTTCTTCTCTTCATGTCACATTTGCTTTTGTGTATCCATTCTTCACATGCTATATAAAGGGTATCTCTTGTAAACAGCGAGCTTTCATGATGCTGAGTTAATGGACTTTGCTTTCAATATCAATATTTGCTTGGACTGAACATTGCTATCACGGACTTTAGTGAGAGCGCTGTAAAATACAGCGGGGGACAGCTATGGCTCTAGGCGGTGGCCGCCCGACAATACAGCGGGCCACCCCCAGTCTTGCCTTGGAAGTGCCCTTTCCCTCTCCTACTCGAACAAGATCTGGCAGAACGAGGCCGCCAAGCACTTTTACCGACACCGACGAGACTGATTTGAAGCCTGGAGATGGAGGGCAATTTGTCGAGAAGCAGCGGGATGGACAGGACGGGCTGCGGTTCACGTTTGACCCGGAGGGCCGGCTAACACACGATGAGACGAGTGTCGACATCGTCACGGTTCCGTGTCCAGCCGCTCATCCGCTGCGCAGCTGGAACCGCGATGGCCTCATGGGGCGGTATTTCGGCGCGCCGTCGATGCGAGATGCTGAGGTTCGTGAGGCGGAGCGGCAGAACCAGAACCCGTCGTGGGTGAGGCAGGGTATCCGAAGAGAGGCCAACAGGGCGCGGATCCTGCTGTATGAGCATCCAGAGGTTAGCGAAGGGACGACACTCAACTCGCTGGCGGTTGCGCTGCTGGATGAGTTGAGGGCGTTGAGGACCCGGGAGAGGCAGCAGGAGAGGCCGCTGCTGTTTATTGGGCACAGCATTGGAGGGTTGGTGGTTAAGATGGCGTTGGTGAAGGCTAGTAGGGATTCGAGATATGAGAGCATCTTGCGCGAGTGTTATGGGGTTGCTTTTTTCGGTGAGTCAAGCCATATGATGATTGAGATGAATGATGCTAATGATATCGTCGTTTGGACCGGTAGGAACACCGCACCAGGGGTCCAGTTACTTTGCCATGCCTACCCTGGCGTCGAGCATCCAGAACCTGCTTCAGCTGTCTGTCCCTCTGCCTGTGTCGTTGACAGACGATCTGCGTATGGGAAACCATCTTCTCTTACATGTGGACGAAGACTTCAAGGTCGTTTCGGACGACATCCGTGTGTGGACGTTCTATGAAACAATCGACTCCCGCCTGTCTGCCAACTCCGGCAACATCTACTTTACCGCGCCTCTCACGTCTATCAAGTCTGCTATTCTCGGAATGCGGCAGGAGCGAATCTTTCCTCTACAGAGCGACCATGCCAACATCGCTTCGTTTGGGAGACACAACATGCACACTCTACGACTTTTTCTACGACAGCTGGCGGCAAACATTGAGCAGGCGGATTCCAACGCTAGAGAGGACGCAAGAGGAGGGAAATGGATGCTCAACTTGGAGCAAAAGGTGACGGTGGAGGTCCATGGATTCTTCGACGAGGCGGGCATGGAGGATGGCACTGTGAGAGCTTGGTCTACAAGGTTGCCGCTGAGAGATTTTATGAGCAAAGGTCCGGAAGTATGTCTCAGCGAGAGACTGAATGAGGTGGAAATTCCACCCGAAGAGGGAAGATTTCTGGCCATGAGGGGGAGGACGGGCCTAGTCGACATGGAAGGGCCGCCGGAGCCTGTGACATTTCCACCCGACCCGATGACTGTGAAGAATGCTCTTGGAATCAACCAGATCGAACATGAACATGAGCATGAGCTTGAGCATGAACACCCTCCACCGCTTCACCGGACTTCGGCGCCACCTGCTGTGTTGTCAATCCCGCCATCGCCTCTTATTCTCCCCGTTGACTCCCCTAGAACAAGGCCGAGGATGAGCACAGAATCCGCACCGACGGCGTTGGTTTCGCAGCCTGGTGTTGGGCCCTTGACGCCTCCTTCTCGACCTAATTCGCTTCCTCCTCGGCACTCAACGCCTTTCCGCAAACCGTCCCCTCTCATGCGCGCCAGCTTGGATCAGGAGCTCGCCATTGATCGCCTATCGCCGCCTTTGAGAGGCAGAGTAGGTAGAAACTCATTCAGCCGCTCGATGAGCCTTGACAGCGACATGGGCGGTGCGTCTCCTCCTCGATATCGCGATTTTCCACCTTTCTCCCAGAGGAGTCGCAGCACATTCGATAGAGTTCTCATGGGAGAGGAGAACGATAGTGAAGATGATGGGCTTGATGCGTCTCCGAAGCTGCCTGAGAGCGTTCTTGAAATTCGAAAGATGGCAAAAGATAAGGGGCATAGAGCAAGTGAAAACGCCGTTGTGGACGACGATGCTCCTCAAACTCCTTTTATGAAGCCAATGGTCAAGGCTCGCAAGTTTGTTTGGATTCATTTACCGTTTAATAACCCTACATGGGTGACAGTAAGTTGCCACTCCTTCACTTTGTGATAATCTCCACGTGGATAGGAGACTGTATCGCTGACATAAAATACTTCAACTAGGCTGTTCTCCAAACGTTGCAAGTCTCCTACCAGCGAGATTTTTCTGCCCTGTCGAATCACGACTTTTGGGTTAGGAGGCATACACGTGGTAGGCACTCGCAGCATTATGCGCATTACGCAAAGCCGGGATGCTACTTTACGGCCCCTCGAACCTGTAAGTGGTCTCTACCGCTGTTCTTCGAAGATTCAATTGCTAATACCCGTGAACAATTAGTGTCTCCACGTGGTCATTCGGTACCGAGTCGCTCTCTTTCTCCGCCTGGCGAAGATGATCAGATGTATGTCTGTCTGTTTCTTCCGTACCTTCACTTTGACTCGTACAAGAGACTCATCCGCCGGCGTGAACTGATTGCTAAGCGCCTGGCTCACGGGAGGGCCCGACCCATTCCCGAATCTGTAGCCAAGTCGGATTCCTTGGAGTTGCAGGTCATATGGGAGTTTCTGGGACACGATCCGCCAATCAATTGCCGGCGAACGCTGGACCAGTTTGGATATCCATCGATAAGGGATACCCGATCGCGAGACGATGACCAAATGCTGTACAAGTTGACTAAAGAAAGGTACTACGATGTAGCAGAGTATCGGGGACTGTATAGCGAGACTTCTGGCAGCAATCTGGGATCCGGAGAAAGCAGCAATAAAAGCGGAAGCGGAAGCGGTGGTAGCGGTAGCGGGAGCGGAAGTCGCACAGCCAGTTGGCGAGAGAAGCTAAACAAACAGGCTGAGGAGAATGGCGAAGAGGAGACTGAAAAGGACGTGCTAAATGGAAATGTGCTGATGATAGATCAGCTATGGGTCTGGACTATCTCTACTCGTGAGTCCATGTTATTTTCTGATCGGTATGATCCTAAGCTGAATGTTTACAGATACCTTGCTCTCATTCTTCCCCAAACGAGAGAGTGATCCCATCGAGGGACCGCTGTATCAGCAAGCAGACCTTCGAGACAGCATCTTCAACGATGTCAATGTAGATCTGACTCGCCTATGCGACAACTCCCTAGATCTCGCAGCCTTGGCGGCTCTGCATGCGGTAAGCGTGCTTCTAGATCGAGCTTCTCATCCTGATTTGGAAGTTTTCCGAATATTCGAAGAAGCTATAAGCGTCTTGGTGAGTCAAGCTATTGTACCCTTGAGGGTATAACGAACATGTCACTAATACACATGCTAGACCGAGAAGCTTACAACATCACTAAAAGAGTTCCGCTCAGAGGGATTCCGTGACAAGGCCTTTGATTACGAGCCGGTCGAGAACAAAGCTCGCTCAATTCGGGAGCGTCATAAAGAGGAGGGACGACGGGCTGAACAAGAGAATAGAGACAACACGTCTGCATTGCTGGAGCTTCGGGATATTGAAGACGAACTTGCGACACTGCTAGGTCTTTTTGAGAGACAGTCCAAAGTAATTTCATCGATGCACACCATTTACAACCGTCCCGAGATGCGAGCGCACACAGTCCACGGAAGAGGATTCCTCGCTGAGGCGCTGAAGCGGCTAGCAGAGTATATCCATATCACGGAGGAAATGGTACGCCGGGTGAAGAACACGCGAGATGAGTACGACAAGCTGCTTCAGATGGTGCAACGCCAGGCACAAGTCGACGAAGTCCGGTTAAGCAGGCTTCATGCGGATCTGGCCAGCGCGCAAAGCCGAAGTGTGCTAATCTTCACCACATTTACTGTCATATTCCTGCCGTTACAATTCTTTACAGGCATCTTTGGCATGAATACGCGCGAGTGGGGAGGGGGAGACAATTTACCTCTGCGGACGATTGGTATTATTGGTATCCCGGCGAGTGTTGCCCTGATCGTTGGGACGCTCATCGTTGCGTGGAGCACTACTGCGCGGCGCTTCTTCAAGTGGATCGGCAGGCAGTATGGGTATATGATGCGCTGGTTGTATGTGGTGCTTGGGAGACCCGTGGCGAGGAAGATGATGAAATACATGACGAGAAGAGTGAAACGGCGGCAAGGCCAAGGGGAGGATCGAGATGGAAAGGGTGGGCTGAGTACAGAGGCGAGCGATTTCTGGGAGAGGCATAGGCTGGAGAGGGAAAGGGGGTATCAGATTCCTGAGGTGAACAAGGCGCCGCCAATGAGTAAGGGGAGGCTGAGGAGGAGCCAGGGAAGGTGATTTTTGCATTGTGACTACAGTATATGTATGTCACTTGGTTCATATTGTGGTGGATGAAACACGAGAAAAAGGGGAATTAGCATTTGAACACGACGGCGTTTGTACAAGACGTTAGATAAACGAGATCAATCGACTCTTTATTATTTTACACTTTCATTCTCATCTTTGCTGCTATTAACAGTTACAATGGCCCCTTCAATCATCTCATTGCTTGTCCCATCTCGCTCATCCAGCAGCAATCTCGCAGTTTCGACACCCGCGACAGGGAGCTTGACGAGGCCGCCCTCATATGGCAGATGTGTCGGTAGAATATCCAACTGGCGCAGCACTGTTCCTTGATCCCACCAGATGTGCTCATGGTAGAGCCTGTCGCCACGGATGTTGATGACACCGACCATGGGGATGGCAAGGGGCTTGTTCGTCACGGGAATGCCGGGGACGAGGAAGGGGATTTGTCGTGTGTGAGTGCAGCAAAAGATGAATTCGTCTATTTGGTTTTGCGTGTTTGTTAGTCTGGGTGATTTGAGGTGAGGATGAGAGGTGGGGGGATCTTACCGATGATGCGGTCTGGGCCGATGGTGCGGGAAACGGTCTTGAGATGCGTGTCTGGGGGGTTGCTGGAGTTTGGAGGTGTTAGAAACAGGTTGTTTGATGGCATGATGAGGGTGGGTTTTGGGTACCAGAAGATGAAGTGGTCACGGTAAAAGGCGGTTAGTTTCTCGCGGCCGATGCCTCCTGTCATCTATGCATGTCATAAGGAAGTAGAAGTTAGTTGTCCTTACTTGAAGCTGTATTCGTGAATTGTTTGATGAAGAAAACTCACCGTGGGGATATGATTGACGTATGGCTCCGCCTATACCCATGGGTAAGAGAATGACAGCAAGGTTGTTGGAGATGGGATGAAACTCACCACCATGGTGGCCATGGTTTTGGCAACGCTTCGTGCCTCGAATTCCCAATAGCAGTGCTCCTCCCAGATAGCTTCGAGATCGAAATTCGGCCCGCCTAAGTGTTTTCGTAAAAAGACTAGGCTGCGTGTGTGAGACAGGGTAGCAGCAGCGTTGTTGTAAGCCGCGGCCGAGGGGAAGATGAAGTGAGGCGTTGTTTCGGGATAAGAGTGCACGGTCACATTGGACTTTTGCACATCGCTGCTGTTGATCTTGGCCGTGCTGGTGTGAGCGAGTAGCGGGATTGACGTAGTGACTTCAGGAGCGGCGTGAGAGAAGGTGACGATGCCGGCGATTCCATATTGCTGCAGACGATCCGCGTCGAGGAGCAGCGAGCTAACAACAGCTTCCTCATAGATTACAAGGGCAAACTTGTCTTTGGTGTTGACGCTCTCATGTTTTCGTAGCGCATCCACAGCGTCCCGGATCAAGTTGACGACATCAGAGGCGGAGGCGTCATCGCCAGTGAGTTCCATCTCAGGCTCGGGAAGCGTGATGGCGACGACGGTGAATCCCTCCTCGGCCCATTTGAGCAGCGGCTCCGGGTCGAGCGGCCTTTCTGCGTCGGGGCCGAGTGGCGGGATGGTGCTGGAGCTCGGGAGGACGAGGACGATGCCTGGGCCG
>PNRQ01000250.1:0-51478 GCA_003439915.1 Trichoderma atrobrunneum | reverse complement strand
ATCCCGTCGCTGGGGCTGCCGCCGGGCGTTTTAGCAGTCGCTGGATGGGGGCGGACCTGCGGCGGTGGCGCTGAGGATCGGTAGCCCGATGATGTTTTTGAGGAGGGGGAGTGTGCAGTTTGATGGCATGGGGCTGGGATCTAAGAAGTGAGTTGTGATGATTTACTGAGTGGTAGATTTAGTTGTCCATGTAAGTTGAGAGATATTGGAATGAGGAGTAATGTAATGAATGTCATGTATATATACACATCAATTGGTTTGCATTTCCTTGGAGAGAATCTTGTCGTGGCTAGAAATCAAGTCAAAAAGGAATCAGTAAAATCCTCTCATTATTCATATTCTACTCTGTGACGCACGCAATCTGCATTCAAGGAATCAAAGTAAAAAACCCATTAATTCTTCCTTTTATCATTCTCTAGGTTACTCATGGTATATCAAACCACCACCCTGATCTACTTAAAACGACTTATAAATTTCCATGCCATTTCATAAAATAAAAAAACTACTCAAACAATAAAGCCCCCATCCATCCCTTTCATATTCCATCTCAGAAAAACAAAGCCATCATAGTAAAAGTAATAAAAAAAAGGCTAATAAAAAGCACAAAAATGCGGTCGTGTTGGTCTTGGATCTTTGTCTTTATATGTGCAAAAAAGGTGTTTTTCGTGTGTACGTCATAAAAATAAGTACATCAAGTAAGAAGAAACATTGAAAGATTCGTATTTTTTCTTCGCTGCGGAAAAAAGCAAAAAATGTTGGCCGCTACACAACGATAAAGGTAGGTAGTATATCCGGGGGGATTCCGTTCTAAAGTAAAGGTAACAATCGTTTTGAAGATTTGTGTGAAATGCAACCGTTAAATTTTTTTCTCGCGTTGATTTTTTTCTTTTTAGTCCGTAAAAAGGTGTGTATCTTCATAAATCCTCCAACAGGCATTAAAAATCCGAGGCAAATAATTTGCTGTATGCAGAAGACGAAAAAAAATTAAAAGAGCAAATGTGAGTGGTATCAAGAGAAAATAGAGAGAAAACAAAAACGAATGCAACAGATTTTTCTTTATTTTCTTAACCGGATTCGGCTCCAGTGTCTTGGTCGGGATAAACTAAAGAAGCACATGTTAGTAACCAAGTTTCTCTTTGATATGTGCCTTGAGTTGTGGTGAAACTTACAGAATGCGCAAACTGCAATGATTGCGTACAAACACATCAAAAGCCAGCCTTCTAACCAGTGGCTCTTTCCATCGCCAATGAGGTAGTTGACAAGCAGCACGGCGACAAACATGACGGCAACCTGGAAGGTGTCGAAGCTCAGGTTCATCTCGTCGTTGCCCATACCCCAGCCAATGACGACCAGCATGGGGATGAGGAACAGGGCGACTTGCATACTGGATCCGACGGCAACACCAATGGCCAGATCCATCTTGTCCTTTATGGCGACGGTGACGGCAGTAACGTGCTCAGCGGCGTTGCCGACAATGGGAAGCAGAATAAGACCAACAAACTCCTCGGACAGAGCACCGTTCTGAGTGATGGCATCGATGGAATCAACCATGTACTCGGCGCAAAGGGCAATAATGGCGGTAGAGGCAGCAAGAGTAGCAATGGCCACCCAAAAGTGCAATTGGGGCTCCTCCTCCTCCTCCTCCTCTTCCACCTTGTTCTCAGAAATGTTGGCCATGTGTCGACCGTTGTCGGTGTCGATCATGATGCTGCCAAGCTGAGCGCTGGATGCCAGGCCTGATTTAATGTTCGCCTTGGAAGTGCTACGGAACGGCTTGCGCTCTACCTTTTCGCTGGGCGTCGCAAATACCTCCTGGTGGGTCTTGAGCTGGAAGAACAGATAGGCGCCATAGACGACAAGCAGGATGACGGCAGTGCCGCGAGACAGCTTGGCGACCTTGTCGGTGGGCGTGTTGGCGGCAGCGTCGAAGACAGTAGGGACAATGACCGAGGCTGCGGCCAGAGCCAACATGGAGGCGGCCGTCTGGGCCACAGTCTTGTTGAAGTTCTGCTCGGGGCGACCAAGACCGCCAAAGAAGAAGCAGAATCCCATGACAAGCAACAAGTTGGAGAGAATGGATCCGATAAGAGAGGTCTGGACGATGGCGACCTTGCCGTCGACGAGGGCAAGGATGGCTACGATGAGTTCGACTGCATTGCCAAAGGTGGCGTTGAGAAGGCCTCCGAGAGTCTCACCGGTTCGGAGGGCGATTTCTTCGGTTGCGAAGCCCAGCATGGAGGCGAGTGGGACAATGGCCAGAAAGTTGACGACGAAGACTGCTTTGCGGTCGACGGCAGGGATATAGTTGATGGCGATACCAACCGGGGCAGCGATAAGCAGCAGGTTGATCCACGAGCTGAGCAGCGTTCGCTGGATCTGGTTGGCCACGGTAAAGGGCTCCTTGGGGTAGACATGGCGGAAGAAACCACCCTCCTTTTGAGGCTTCTTGGTCTTGCTGGTTTCAGGGTCGTCGACCCGTAACTGTTCGGTCGTGCCATCCTGTTCTCCCTTGCGATTGCGCAATAGATTCCGTTCGATGAGTGGAATGTCGTGGCTGTCTTCGCTCGCCTGCTTGCCAGCAGCGTCCTCGGTGCCTTGGCCTGTTCCAGAGGTCGAGATATCTCTCACGTTGCCGCTGTTCGGGTAGGGCGAAGTGGCGGCATGTGTCAGATCTTCACCGTCGCCCCCGGTCTGAGCTTCGAGTTGGCCGCCGGTCCATGTCTCGGCGCGCTTGGGTTTCCAAGAAACGTGTCGGAAAGGATTCCATGCCTCGGTGCCTTGGCGGCTGATGTTGTGCGCTTGGCGCTTGATGCGAAAATGATTGACTGAGAGCAGCTGGGTTAGTCTGTGTCTCCCATTTTCGCCGTCAGTCGTCTCGTGTGACGACATTCGCGATGTATGGCAAGGGAGTGGAAGCGTGCTGCTTCAAGGGCACGGCGCAAGAAGCATGAGATGGGCGGGCCCAAGATGGTAAACAAATGCACAAGGAGTGGCGGATGAGTGAGATGAAGGTCAAGGAACAAAGCTAGGCCAAACAGAAACAAGTGTCTATTGTATGCTGTGCTGTGCTCAAGTGAGAGAAATCCCGAGAAACCACACCAACGGCAGGGCCATCGATCGAATGGTCTGCGGATTGCGTATAGGAAACGGGTATAGGTATAGGTTCAGGTATAGGTATAGGATCGGGGTAGGGATAGACAGATGGGATGCTTTCGGCGCGGCCGGGGATTGGGATGGGGATTTTGAGAGACGGGGGAACAAGGCAATTAACAGGAAATGAGTGGTGCAGAGGCAGAGACGTTGCGCATAAGAACTCACAGGTATCCATGGTATGGTTTGGGTCGTCGACTCAGCACTGCCCGGTCCACAACAAAAACTCCCCACTGAGCGATTAGTCCCGTCAGGTACAAAGACAGTCAAGGGGATTGGGTTCTTGGGTTCGGACGGAAACTTGGCGCGCGCGTCCGGTTCGGTGTCGGAGGAGAATGGAGGCCGGATGGTGTTGTGTTTTGGGGCGGCAGGATTGGGGAGGGACTTTGTAGTTCTAGTCTCTGGATCAACGGGCGGCCTCGATTGAACAGCCTCAGCACTACTCCCTTGAATCGCCTTGGGACGCGTATTGATTTGGAACTTGGGGATCCAGCTGCTGGTAATTCCACCGTTGCTCCTGGGGCTGTGGCTGGTGATGGTTTCTGCAGCGGGGACTGCTAGTACCGGAAGAGTAGCTAATATCCTGGGCCCCCCTGGCAAGGCCTAAACGCGTACTTGTGCGGAATGGATTCGAGGGAGAGTATCGCAATAAAAGGGTAATTTGCCCTTGTCTCGGAAAATGCCTGTGTCTGTGCTGGACTGTAGCAGACAGGTATGTGAATGTGTGGCTGGTGAACCCGATAGTATATCGCAAAGAGCGACTGGCTGGATTGTTATTTGATCAAATGTTGTTGTATGTCGCTATGCAAGCTGCACGCTGCAAGCCAAGAAATCTCCAAGACACTTCTTTCAGCGGTCGCACAACAGCCGTTCGTTCGGATCGATGGCCCGAAGCGTCTTGGCTCTTGGCTCCTTGGCTTCTGGCGATCCGTGAGGCAGACAGACGGAAGTTTCGCTATTGATTCCACGGCTTCTGGATCAGGCAACCATGGAAGCCAAAACCAAAGTCCGGAGGCGGGGTTTGCGTCTGTTGGGATCGAGAGAGGCGAAAAAGGAGGCTGTGCGAGATGCCGGCAGTACAGTAGTAGCAGTGGCAGGCAAATGCGCGCGCAAAAAGGAAAAAGGAAGGGCTATGCAAGGAGAAAAGTCGAAGTGAATGATGCACTGCTGCTGTTTTCCGTTCGAGTGAATGGCGAGAAGCAATCAGCCGTGCGTAACCTTTTCTTGCTGCAATCGAGAGAGTGGGAGAAAAAGAAGAAGTAGAGGAGGGAACTAAGAAAAGATCAATGCCTCCAGCTATGGGAGAGAGTTGTTCAATCGAAAAGGAAAAATAGTTCCAGATCAATGACGGCAGGCTGATCCCCTAAACACAAGCTTAAAACTGCCCGCCAACAGGTTCAGTTGTTGGTGCTGCGTGTGTTCAGGGGCCTACAGAGGGCTGCTCGTATCGTGCTGGGACTATCAGGTGCCGAGAAGGTACCGCACAAGTACCCCGCAGTTACTCGTACACTTGGGCAGAAGGGGCAAGAAGGGGGGCCAGTGTGACGCTACGGTATCACTGGTTAACTGGAGATTGCGTTGAGATGGTCTGGTGGTTTTGACTGTATTGCGTTGCAGTGATCAATTGATCTCATCACGGGATCCCTGTTGTGCTGGAGGTTGCGCTGGCTAGTGTGTCTGTTAGCGGTATAGCAGCATCGCCTGCAGGGGACTTAACAACTTAGTATTAGGACGAGACACTGTATTCACATCTTTGGGCACGCAGCCAATGAATCGTGCATCAAAACCGACCGTTTGATGGCATGCCAATCAGTGGGCTACTGTATAAGGTACGGAGTACATGCACACCGGTTCGATCAATGGCTCGGAGGCCTCCTTGACAACTCCTCAGACGGATGTTCAAATCTGTCTGTCGTAAGAAAACGTCAATGTCCGGGTCAGTGCCGTTCAACAACGTCTGTGCTGTTCGTCTGCTAAAACAATACGAAATGCTTCCGCCTTTTTGCTTACAGCATTCCAAGAGGGCGACAACAAAGCCTCGCTTGCTTTCAAGTTCCGTTCACCGGCCCTTGCACCCACCGCCTGATTCAAGCTCCCGTTCAGCTTTGTTCATTCAGCCCGTCTTCATACCCACCTCAGACAAACAAAACCACCTGAGGGTAGTACCTGAAAAGTACCTCGCCGGTACTCCCCTCCACCAAACAAACACACCGGCGCGTCGAATTGCTGCCCCATCCACACAAGCGCTCTTCTCAAACCCCTGTCCCGCTCCTCCACCCCTGATTGATGAACGAGAGCGAGCTAAACTCTCTTTTTTCCCCTTGCGCCTTGGGATGATTTTCCTTCTTTGTGTCCAAACGTTGAATCCTTCTGCCTCGCTAGTACAGAAACTCTAGAACAATCATCAGGCTCCGTGGAACAAACAGTTTCAATAGGTATCAATACATACATGTACGAGTACTCCCAACCCAGAGCCACGGCCCAACCAACGGCCCATTTCACAAAAACCTGCTTGCATTGAGCCAATCACTCGCCCGCCCAATGCCCAACACAGTAACCAAGACGCCACCTCATAATTACAGTCCAACTACGTACTGGACTCCAGTTGTTACTCCGTAAAGTGATCAACATGAATGGCGCCCAAAATCAAGATTTCCTCCAATTGTGTGAATGCCCAGCGCCCACCCAAAAAATCTCTTCGCTCTTTGTTTGCCATCAGTTTCAACAAGCAGTCCCTTTAGTTTCATGCACTCCTGCGTCCTCGTCTCTCCAAAAAACTGCATCATCCCCCTGCCTGACGTCAGATGCTGCACTCCCTGCAACCTGCGTCTCTTCCCTTGCAATGAGCTCAGCCTTTTAGGAATCCCATTCGACTAAGGCTCTCAAGCTCTTCACCGTCCTCCGTTCTTCGTCATCTCTCCTCCGTATCGGCCGTTATATCCCCCGATCGCTACAAAAGAACAGCCGTTAGCCTACGACTCAAAGGGCAGTCTAAACTAACTACCAAGGTTATCTGTCTGAAGACACTGCCCTCTACCAGGCCTCGTAATGCGCTCAGGCTCAGCCTTGGAGATGACAGACACCAGCCACCCCAGGTACAGGTATGCTCGTACAGTTTACCCAAATCGGCAAAATTCCATATCATCCTCACCGTAAGCATCACCACATCTTTTCTGCAGCAAAAAGGAATAATAATATCTCTCGAACTCTCGTAAGCCTGCACCAAAAAAAAAGCAATACAGTCATGGTCCCCCAACCCCCGAGTATTCCACACCTCCCCGTCCAATCCAGTCCTGCCACACACCTTAACCTCATCCCTAGTCAATGCAGCTACTCATACCATTCGCACAAAAAAACTCGCTGCGCAAGTAAACTATGGACGCGAATTCATGCAAAAGCTTCTACTCGTAACAACCATCTCGTCAATATTAAAATAAGCCACTTTGGCCTAACCTGTTAGCTCTTCCACTAAAACGTTGAAAATATCACCTTAACTCCCAACCAATCCATCCACAGCATGAAAATGCCAAGTCATCTTTGGGCTGCGACGAGAGTCGAATCCTTCTAGTACGCATCATCGCCAAATTCCCACCAGTACCATCGAGGAAACCCCCGAGCATGACGCTTGCAGTAGCACAAACAGCCAACTGTCACGTACTACTGTAACAACATCACCCCATTGTCACACATACACCAACTCTTGTTCGTCATTCGGTAGTAACGGTGTCTCAATTACAGTACTACCAAGATGCTAAATCCTTTCCCATCTGCCACCTTGTATCTCTCTGTGGCGCAGAATCCTTTTTCTATCATACAGACTGAATACCACCAGTATCTTTGAAAATGCCTTGAATCATGTCCTCCCATTAAACGCCATTCCTCCGTCAAATACGTCTCGTCCGAGATTTGTCTTGTATGCTGAGCAAAATGCACACCCCAGATTGCTTTCTGCGCCTTGAATATGACATCGATCCAGGCGCTGCCCAACCATGTATAGCCACCGTCGTAGATCAACCAGTTCTCAATACCCACCGCTACTCTCACTGTTGCGTATGAACAATAAATGAGAGGGGTCTGAGTAAGGGAACATAAAAAAATATGAGAGAAAGAAGAAAAAACGAGGGCGCCTTGATGCCGCTAAGATGAAACGAGAAGAAGCAATGAAAAGTAATAAAAAATGAAGAAAGAAGAAAGAAGAAATCATCAAGTAGCATCCGACGCCGGTTCGTCCCAAATCAATAACCCCCATCTAGGCGCTCTAGATCCATTCCATATCTTCGTCTTCATCGCGTGACTCCGCTCCTTTACGTGGCCGTCCCCGTTTGCGTGGCTGAGATCCTGAGCGAGCTCGCTTTTTGCGGCCTCCGGGAGTGCCTACGCCTTTCCTCTTGCGACCCCGTTCGGGTGTTGTGCTCTCTTCTTCGCCTTCGCTAGGCGTACTCGGTCCCTCCAATGCCATCTCCTCGTCGTCGTCGTCTTGCACCTTGAGCTCCTTGTCGACGTTCATCAGCTCCACAAATGCCTTACACTTCTGTGCCATTTTGCTCATCGTCTCCAGGCTGCTCACATGCGCCGTCACCTCGTCCCAGAATCGCTCTCCGTGAACTCCCTGCACTTTCATTGGCATCTTGTTGAGGTCCTTGGCCAAAGCCTTGGCTTTGCCGTCGTGTCGGCTTGTTCCCATTCCGTACAGGCGCCGGAGATGTGTGCGGGCTTCCCACAAGCAGGACAGAATGATGGCCCCGGTAGTCAACTGGCGAAGTCGATTGGGGTCAACTTTGAGGCCGACAAGGGATTCACCCTCCGCGGTTGCCTGCGCTTCAACCGTCTCGCCCATCAGCTGGTCTGTAACTTCGTCCTGTTCCGTATGGTCCAGATCCAGACGCACGTCGAATACTTCCGACTCGATTAGGTGAGCAACTGCTGCGCCTGTTGTGCTCACAATCTTCTCCATCATATTCACAATTGTCTGAAGCTCTCCAACCGTTTGATACTCGAAAAAGGCCATGTTCTCGATGACGAACCGGGAAAAGTCGAGGTGTGGCGGCATCTCTTCGCTCGCGTCCAGCTGCGCAATGTCAAAGTTGACTAGTCCACACAGCTTCTCCAAGAAGCGCTGCCTGTTTCTCATTTTGCTAATCTTCAACACTTCCATCATGAGATGCAGCTTGGGTTGGAACACTTCAGGAATCGCCCCGTGAGAGTCTTTGACAATGTCTCGCTGGTAATTGTAAGCCGATTGGATCGCCTTGACGTATTCTCTTTCAAGCACTGTCTCGTGCTTCTCGTGAAGTGACCGGTGTTCCATAAAGGCGAGTTCCGCAATCTTTCGGTTTGACGATGTCTCCAGCGTCATCAGTGTCACTCCTGTCTCCTTGGGATGCGTCAGACCTTGTCGGTTAATGCTGGCCAGGACTTCCATAGCCAAAAAGGCAAGTTCATCTAGGCTTCCCAAGGAGATTCGCGTAATGTCTTTGAGGAACCTTTGAGTAGTAGCACTGGCAACGTCGTCAAAGTTAGTGCCGCCCATCACCGTCAGCTCTCTCTTCTTCTCCGTCGCCCCGGACTCGGCCGCAGCTTCGGATCGCCTTTCCTCCGTGAGGAGGAATTCTTTGAATGACTTGAGAATCATTGTTTCCAGGATAGGGACCTCCTCTTGGAAGACTTGCTGGAATGCTGTGTAGACTTTGGCCAACACGTAATTTCGCGGCCAGGACTGGCAAACCAGGCCAATCGCTTCCAGAGATGCCTTTCGTGCCTCCAACGGCTGGGAAGGTGAGGAGAATGGCGATAGCACGTCCACAATGAGTCGAGGAACCGAGTCGCCCTGCCATTTGGGAAAGCGAGCCTTGAATATTTGCATCTGCTGATCCAGGTCGCAATGCTTCCCAACGCTGCCAACAATGATAGAGTAAGCAGCCAGATGGTTGATCCTCTTGCTATCCAGGGCAGCACCCCCAGCTCCCAGCTTCTGAATACCCAGCAGACCAGATGCGACTAGATTCCCCAATGGTCCAAAGTCTTTGAGCAAATCGCACACCACTTTGGTACATGCAATCAAGTCATCCAAGGCTCCACGAGAGGAAATCTTTCCAATGCCTTTCAAGAGCTGGAGGCGAATTTCGGTCAAAAATTCAGAGTGCACCGTGGGCAACTGGGGAAGTACGCGTTTGTAGATGACCGTCACGGCTCGAAACGCTGCCAATTCGTCGGTGCCGCTGAAGCTTGCGAGATGAGGTTTCAGAAGCCTAATCTGCTCAAGACTAAATAGCTTTGGGTCGGCCTTGGCAAAGATTGTGAGCACTTGCAAGGCATCACGGCCAGTCGGTCCTCCTTCCTCCGAATCTCCGCTGTCGATGAGGCCAAACATGCTGCTCACCAGGTGGGAGCAAACAGAAAATGGACCTTCCAGCGACTTGTCTTTCGGACGAAGAATGGACCGAAACACCTTGTCTAGAATCTCCGTCACGTTTCCTGACTTGACGGTCTGGATGATCAGGGCCACATGTTCGGTCAAAGAGGTTTGGAATGCGGCCGAGTTGTCGCGGCCGTAGAAAGGAGCAAACCAGACTTCTTCAATCATCTGGCGGGCAAGGTCGCGAACACCTTCGTCAGGATCTTGTACACGTCGGAGAAGGCCATTAGCTATAGAACTGCGAAGTGCACTGTCGTGGTTGCGGAGATAGATATCGCGGGCAAGCTTCATGGCTCGCTTCCTAACACCAACACCGGCGTCTTGGAAGCGGTCGATGATCTTGGGTGTCAACGGAGATTCCAGAGCCGGCCTCAACGTGATGCAGCTTCCCAAAAGGCCAAGGGCAGAGTCTCTCACTTGCGTAGACGAGTCGCTCGAACAATCTAGAATAAGTTGGATCACTGTGGAGTCCCCATCTAGGATGGATGGATCCGTCTCGAGAACCTGGTTGATACTTTTCAAGCTCTTGCTGCGGACTGTTGCTTGATCACCTGCCATTGAACCAAGAAGAATGTTCAGGATCTTGCCAAAGGACTCAAAGAGCGGAGAACGCAGCAAAATAATAGAGTAGGAAAGCTTGGCTTGAACAGGGCTCACGGCCTTGAAGGTGTATTCGTTGGAGAGCCATCGGCGGTCTTGAATCATCATCCGCAATCTGTAGGCAAGACGTCCAAGTTCCCAGTCTCTCTCATCTTCGTTGTCCTGGATTGCATCATAGCCCGCATGCACCCGAGTGGCCCAGTCAGTTATGAGGAAAGACACAGCGCTGAATAGATATGGGTCATCTGATAGACGAGCCTGCAGGAACTCTAGCGAGGCACGGTAAGGTCCATCCCAAGCAACAATCTGCTCAATTGAGCTCTTCTGTTCAAGGACGTGGCAAGCCAGCGCCGCCAGATACCGTGAAAGATCGTCGACATCAGTGGTTTCAAATGTGTTGGCAGTCTTTTTGACGTGAGATCGCAGGCGAGATATGGCCGCACTCATGGTACCCAGGAGCTCAAGAGCCATGTTCTTGGCGGGAGCGGGTGTCTTGGGGGCCTCGAACAGCTGCACCATCATGAGCATGAGCAGGCGCAATAGCAGCTCGGCTGATGGCCAGTCAGGGGAATCGAGGCATGTCGTGAAGTCTTCAACGAAGAGATCCAGGAGGTTACGATATGGTGTGTCACCCGACTTTGTTGACCCAATAGCGCGCTTCACAATAAAGTTGATAATGTACGAAGCATTCCGTCCGGCACCTTCACTCAGAGGGGCAGCTGCTGCCTCCAGCTCTTGGATGGCAACGGCGTGTTGCTGTGCGCCTTGTTCTTCGGTGTTGATAGAGGATGTGAATTGCGTCTTTTTAGCCCGGTTATCGGGCAATTCATCCTCGCTCTCGTTGTCCTCGTGCATCTCATTATCGCCATTACCGAGAGCTTTAAGCACAGCAGTACGACCACCCTCATTCTCTTCCACCCTCCCAGAACTAGCCTGGACCAGTCGCATAAGAAGTGCCGACACCGGTTGAATGCTTCCGCCTTCGGAAAGCTTAAAATGGCGTGCGCTCTGCTTTCCCACGGGAAGCTTCTCTAGAGAGGTGAGGATATCGTCAATGATGCCCTGTCGCTGCTCAGGTTTGATAAGAAATATTTGGCAGAGCATGTCCATAGCAACACTGCGAATTCCATCAAAGCGCTGTACTCCGACGGCTGAGTCTTTCTCAAAATAGGCGTTTTCGACAAAGATGAGCTTGGACGCGGTAAACTCTAGAGTGTTGAAGACGCTTTCCGAGAGCTCTACTTTCGTCACCAGCTCAGCAAGTGTGGCAAACAACTTCTGGCAGTTGAGGAAAGTAGACGACACAGCTTTTTTATGCTTTAGTACCATCCGAAACAAGTTGGCAGATGATGAGTTTCGAAGCTCGACGAGGGGGATTATTATGTCTTCGGTGACAGTCTTGAAGATGTTGACGCATCTGTTGATGATGCTTTCCGAGTAGAGTCGCTTGTCTTCTCGGCCTCCAGACAAGATTCGCAGACAGGTACGCGCAGCTTTCATCCCTACTTCAACTTCTGCCAGCTGCTGAACCCACGAATCAAAGGCAGCTTCATCCCAGCTTTCATCGGCACGGATATCCATGCCATCGACTTGCTTCAGGCTACCGTCGCTCAGTTTCATGATCTGGAGAAGGCCCTCCACCGGAACTCTACCGAAGCACTTAAGTGCGATAGCCTTCTGGATAGCGCCTTGCATCTTCTGCTGTGTCGCGCCATTCAAGACGACCTCATTTTCGGGTGTTAGCGTCACGACGTGATCATATCCGGAGTCCATCCCTAAAGCCCGACCAACCGCCGAGAAGACGTTGCGCATAAGCGAGTCGAGAGACTCTAAAGCGGCTTCGGCTCGCTGCTGTTGATCAAGGCCGCCGCTGCTAACGAGACCTTGGTCCCCTAAGGCCATATACCTCTCCTTCTTACGGGAAGAAAGGTTCTCAGGAGCCGACGGTATATGGGCAACTTCTAGGTACTCGTCCCTCTTTATATGAGACAAAGGAAGCTCAACTCGAAACGAGGCAGGATTGTAGTTGAAGTTTGCATCAGAGGATACAGAAACGGCAGTTAAATTACCGTCCGGGCTAGCAGGCAACGCTGAGGGCGCCTGCAACACCGGAGTCTCGAGCTCAATTTGAGGCTGAGAAGCGTCAACATAAGCCGACGGATCAAAACCCCCTCGTCTTGACGGGATGACTACTTCTATCCTTGACTGAGGCTTAGGTGCCTCGTAGTTGTCGGTGCGATTTGAGTGATTCTCGATACTTCCGGGCTGTATTGCCATGTCCTTTGAGACGGTTCGACTCTTAGTGCCGTTCACGCCAACAGCATGAGGGTTCACAGCATTGGGCTTGGTAGCTTTAAAGTAGCCTCCAACTTTTTCGTAAACGGCTCGTGTAATGGGAGATAGTCCTTGTGAGAGACTTCCGGGCCGTGAGGTTGCTTGCCCTGTTAAGACGGACTTGAAGTTGCTGCATAAAAGGTAAGCAGAGGCACTTGGGACTACATTTGGGAAGCAGTTTGTCTCAAACTTACTAGTGCGTTCTTTGGGATGGTTTTATTTCGTGCAACACAAGATCAACGGCCTGCTTTGTGTTTCTTGGTAAGTGAGCCTGCCCGAGAGCTTCTCTATTGAGTCGGTCGAAGTCGCTGTGGGGGAAGATATCGGAGATGGATGGAGCTGGCGAGCCAAAGCCTATGTTGGGATCGGGAATGATTTCTAGGAAGAGAGGATGAGTAGCTGTAAAATGGAAGAATATAGATAGATGCAAGAAAAGTAGAAAGTAGAAGAAATATCAAGCAGAGGCAAAGCAGCGACTGACCAGGAACAAACGGCACAGTGGAGGTTTGGGGTGAGTACGGCAAAGATTCTTGCAGTGTGAAAGGTCGTGAAATCGCGTTTTGCGAGGCGGCCGCGCTGTGGTTGGCGCTTGGCCCATCCTCGAGGTAGTCCATGTTGCGTGGCTGCATTGTGTTTGTTTGCCAGAGTCTCGATGTTGGCGAGGCCTCACCAGAGACGCATTGTCGGTACAGGAGCTACTGGGACATCAGCCGCTCCTCCCAGCGTGTCATGGAAAGAAGCTGCGAGATTTGGACACGGCGGAAACGAGGGAAACTTGGGCCGAAAAGAGGACTCGTGGCGTCGAGACGGATTCCGGGGCGAATGCACACTGCATTAATAGAAACGAGTGCGGCTTCAATGCGTGCCCAAAACGCTGCCAGTTGGGTTTTGGGTATTGCTTCAGTCGAACCTTCGAATCACGCGCTGGCGCAGCCTGGAGAATCCGACAGCCTCGCTGGACCAATCTCGAAAGTCAAAAAGGATCCAATGGCCCGTGCGCCCCGCCTTGCGCCAATCAGCGGCGCTTCCGGAGCCGGTACCTTGCTTTATCAGTTATTCCGGATTATCAACCCCCTGCAAGGCCTGCAAGATCTTTTGCCAGTTGTCTTGCATGACAATTTTTGTACAGCTGGTTCCACGCGATCCCTCCCATTGCACAAGTAGAATTCGTCATAGTGTCTCTGCGCTGGCAAACTGACGAAGAAAATGGCTGCCATTGGGTCCATGGTGTTCTGCACCGACTGCGGAAACTTGCTTCCGGCCACCAAAGGAACCGAGCAGAATGTGCTGAGCTGCGAGTGCTGTAGCGCCGAAAATAAAGGTTTGGCTCTCCGGATTGGGCAGCATTTCAATTTGGAGTAGAGAGGAAAAATTTTAACAAATGAGCTTCTCAGATACTGGCGCAAAGATCATTGTGACAAAGTCCAAGCCCTCAGATTTCCCTTCTTTCCTACGGCAAAAGCTGCAGTCCAGCGTCCAATCCGTCGAGCGTCACACACTCAACACCGAGAGCACGGTTCGCGAGCGATGTCCAAACTGCGGCCGAGAAGAAGTCAAATACACAACGGTGCAACTGCGAAGTGCCGACGAAGGCTCAACCGTTATATATAACTGCGAATGTGGATTCAGTTGGCACGAAAACAATTAAACTATGTTTGGGAAGTTCTACTATTTGTAACACGGAATTTTTATCTATTTTTTTCGTCCTTTCTTCTATGCAGAGGCGCCGGCCACTTCTGGGATCAACGCATATTCCGTCTGGCCACCCCTCTCATACTCGGCCATATCTAATGCTACGATGACACTCTCACGAACAACCTGCTCCTTGTCTTGAAGGAACCGCTTCAAGATGTCCTCGACGCCTTCTTCGTCACCAAGACTGCCTAGAGCCTCGGCAGCTTCGTGACGCACCATGCTCGCCTCTTCAGTGTTGCTCAGGGCCTCGGTAAGGGCAGGAATAGATGCAGGATGTGAAAGCTGGCCAAAGACGAAGGCAATCTCGTGGCGGAAAAGTGCTGAGGAGTCAGCGAATCCCTTGGCGAGAGCGTTGACAGCAGGGACGGCAGTCGGGCAGTCTGGGGGAGAAGCGAGATCGCGGAGGGCAAACATGGCACGGTATCGCATGAAGAGGGGCTGGTTGACATCCATCAGTACTCGGCCGAGTTCCTCAACCGACTTTTCAGACTCAGGCATGGGAGGTGCCGGGTCGACTGAAGCAAAGTCGCTAGAATGATGTATTAGCGAGTTCAATACCATCAAGAATACAAATGATAGGCGTAGATTTACCTTTGACGCAACTTCTCCTGCTTCCTTGCCTCGGAGTTTTCCCATTCAATGCGATCAATGGCAATCTCACAAGTCTCCGTAACAACGACTTCTTCACCAGCACGATCTCTGAATTGTCGGAGCAGATCCAAGCTAGAGGCATTGCCCAAAGCGCCCAGAGCTTCAGCGGCCTCATGTCTGCACATGGGGTCCTCCTTAAGATCTGACAGAACATCACGCAGTGGTGGAATAGCCGCCTCGTTGCCGGTCTGGCCAAGGCAATATGCGAGCTCGTGCTTCAGCAGCGCAGAAGGCGAAGCGAAAGCAGCGGCGATGGCTTCGATAGCCGCAAGTGCAGATTCGGGGTCGGTTTTGGCGACATGTTTGAGAGAGAACAGGGCACGGAAGCGCACAGGAAGGGGAGTATCTTCAGAGCAAAGGCTCTGCCTGAGACTTGCGACAGTAGCGCTAGACATGGCAAATTCCAATTTCTATAAAGTTGAGGGTATCTCGAAACAAACGACAAAAAAGATGAGTTTGCACGGCTCGTAAACCGAGATGCACGCATCTGTCGAACGAAAATTTAGGTGGGGTGGTGGGGTGACACCCTTTGAATTTCTCTTATCAGATGCCGAACGGCGATTTGCGAAAAAGCGAAAGAAAAAAAAAAATTCATCGTCGCTGCGTTTATAGTATGCAATTCGGTCTCAGCTGGCATGCCATGAGAAGTGGATAACCACTTCAGAGGTTCCATGGTCTAACGGTTATGACTGCGGATTCTGATTCCGCCAGCGAGGGTTCGACTCCCCCTGGAACCTAGATCCTTTCTTTTTTCTTTTCAATTCTTTTTGTCGTGTTGAACAATTTGATAGTCAGTTTCCAGGTGACGGATCCAGCATCTTGAGCTCTCTTTGGTTTCTGTATTGTCTTTGTTTTTTCTATCGCCTTTGAAGATCTACCCAATGTCTATTTCCTATTGGAAGAACTCTGTCAGCTTATACAGAGATGGACTTCAGAGGTGGCGAATAGCGTCTACTGGCTAGCGCATTCAGCGTCTTCACCTCTTACCCTATATCATTCTCATGAAAATCCAAATCCCAGTACTCCCTTGGTATTTGTGATATTCAAGATTATATCGCAGGGCTCTCCAAAGTTCACTACTTCATATTTTCATCCGCTAGCTGTAATAGTGCTGTTGCGTTGTGATCCCGATCTCGGCCAGACTGGATTACCAACTCCAGCTATCCACTGAGGCAGCTCACATTATTAAGCTTCCGTCCACCCTCCAATTCCGGCCCGAAGAATCAACAATTCTCCCACTTCATACAACATCACAGGACCTTTGATACCCGGTACGAACTTTGTCACTCTACTCCGCAAGAAGAAGGGAACCGAATCTTTCCACCGTTGAAACTATAGCGGACCATCACTGCAACTCAGGACCTTTATACATCCAGCCGCCGCAATGGCGCCATCATTAGAGGAGCCCGAGGCCATCGCCGACGTCCTCGCCAACCCTCTCAAGCAGAAGCCCCAGCTCGTTGCTCCCGAGCCAGAACACTGTCCAGGCCCCGAATCAGAGCGTGCCGGAACAGCATCATCATGCGACGGCTGCCCTAACCAGGCCATCTGCGCATCTGCCCCCAAGGGCCCCGATCCAGACATCCCGATCATCACGGCGCGGCTGGAGCACGTCAAGCACAAGATCCTCGTGCTGAGCGGAAAGGGCGGCGTTGGGAAGAGCACCTTTACCAACCTTCTCGCTCATGCCTTCTCAACGAACCCGGACAGCACGGTGGGCGTCATGGACGCCGACATTACGGGGCCCAGCACGGCCAAGATGCTGGGCGTGGAGGACGAGACCATTCACGTCAGCGCTACGGGCATGTCGCCCGTGTGGGTGACGGAGAACCTGGCGGTCATGTCAATACAGTTTATGCTGCCGGATAGAGACGCCGCGATTATCTGGAGGGGCCCGAAGAAGAATGGACTGATTAAGCAGTTTCTAAAGGACGTGGAGTGGGGAGAATTAGATTTCCTGCTGGTCGATACGCCGCCGGGGACGAGCGACGAGCATCTGAGCGTCAACTCGTTCCTAAAGGAGAGCGGGATCGACGGCGCCGTGGTGGTGACAACGCCGCAGGAGGTTGCGCTGCTGGACGTGCGCAAGGAAATCGACTTTTGCCGCAAGGCCGGCATCAGGATCCTGGGGCTGGCGGAGAACATGAGCGCGTTTGTGTGCCCCAACTGCAAAGGCGAAAGCCAAATCTTCAAGGCCAGCACAGGTGGTGGCCGAGCGCTGGCGGAGGAGATGGACATTCCGTTTCTGGGGTCGGTGCCTCTGGACCCCAGGATACGCATGGCGTGTGATTATGGAGAGAGCTTCTTTGACTCGTTCCCCGATAGCCCGGCTTGTATTGCGTTTAAGCAGGTGGTGAGGAATGTAGGACGGCAGCTGGGCTTGGATGAGAAGACCGTGCTGCCGGAATAGACTTGTCTAACGCCAGAACAGAAGGACAAAAAAGAATGTATATAATTGGATAAATAACGAAATCAGGCATAGCAAATGCGATTGTCTCCGTTTTATTTTATTAATAATTCTACGTAGTTAGCTGCGTTGGAACTTCCTCCAAATCCTCTGTCGATTCTATATCAATAACCTTGTTCACCTCGGCCGTGTTGCGTATCAGCTCCTTGGCACCGGCGTAGAGCATCCTCGTCTCGGCGTTGCATGTGATGGGGAGGTAGTACAGCAGAACATAAGGCACGGATAACCGTCCGTCGGGCTATATAGTGAAATTGTTGGTTAGCCACGCTGAAGAACTTATGTATATCGGTATATCGTAGGTAGATTCCACGTGGAAAGGGAGGGACATCGGGCTCACCATTGTCAAGGGATAGCTGAGGAGGATGAATCGAGGAGCGTGGTCGGGGAGGTCGTCGGCGATCTCGTCGAGGGATGTGTATGTAACCTTGTCTGCATCCTGGTGGATTTCGTGGGTTGTTTTATCAATCAAGTCTATGTATTTCAAAGAGCCGCTAGTTAGCATCGTATGTTCAACTCTCTCCCCATAGCCATGACTCTCACTGCAACCGCCGCAGCTACAGGACAGAGAGACCACCACGACGTACATACATATAACTGCTTGAGGCTTGCTCGCTCGAGATGTCGTCAGGCGAAACTTGCGCAAGTGCTCTTTGGTCTCGCCGGAGATGTTGTAGAGCCTGGATTCGGAAGCCTGTTTACCCTCGAGTTAGAGGGGTATCTTCAACATGGCGGGGTTGTGATGGGAGAGGACAGGCAGGACTTGCCATGGCTAGGTAGGAGTCTGTGAAGCTGGAAAGGAGCTGCTGGTGGTGATGTCGAGCCTCCCGTAAGAATTGAAGCAATACAGATCCAGCGTAGATCAAAGGTGGCACGAGATTGACGGGATTTGATGCCTCCAGAAGCCCAACCCAGCAGTTGATCTCGCCTTACTCTTAGCTCCGGCCCTGATAAAAAGCTCCCCCCAAAAGTCACCCCCGCTATAAGCCCATTGATTATTCCCCCACATAATCCAGTTGTAATCCATCGCAGCGGCTTTCCGGCCTCGCCCGCAAAAAAATGGCGTCACGGGCCGTCTTCACGCGCCCTCTTTGTCCCATCGCTGCGGGTTCCGGTTTTTGCTGAAGCTCGGACTCTTGAATTTTCATTTTCCATTCCAATTGATCTTGAATTACCTATTTGAATACGGGATTGAACCCCTCTTCTTGTTGGTATCATTTATGATTGATGCCCAATTTGAGCAAATTAGGACGCAAAATAAAAAGAGAATAAGAGGACATTCACCCGTCTTTCCATCTCCACCACCTCTTTTACCCATGTTCTCGCGGCTATCACAGGCTACAACTCATCGCTTACTCACAGCCACATCTCCCTCCTTCATCACCCAATCCCTCGCTCGACCGGCCGCCTTTTCTTTGAAAATGTCAGCCACCGGAAGCAGCACCATTCACACGGCAGCATGCCTCATCATTGGTGATGAAGTGCTGGGCGGAAAGGTATGAGATAAATGAGCTGCGTTATTTGAGTTGGACGAAGAGAAGCTAATGGAGTCAAAAACAAATAGACTGTTGATGTCAGTATGCCGAGGTAGAATGAGTGGGGGAGCATGAGTTGACGGGTTCACAGACAAACTCGGCATACTTCGCAAAATGGTGCTTTTCTCTCGGCATCGTGAGTCTTACATCTTGATATTGGTGTTCGAGAACCTTGATGAGCTGACGCCCTATGTGCCGGTGTAGAACCTGAAGCGTATCGAGGTCATCGAAGACGATGAGAGCGATATCATGGAGGCCGTGCGTCGAATGAGCAACCGCTATGATTTCATCATCACCAGGTAAGCGGTTCACCATTCAGAACCGAAATACCAAATCATATTCTCTTGCTAACCCAATCTTTAGTGGTGGCATTGGCCCAACGTAAGAAATGTTCTCCCTATCTTCCATCTTCAGTCCCCAGTCTCACAGCAGTCATCAAAAACTCACAGGCACGACGACATCACTTACCCGTCCATCGCCAAGGCCTTCAACCTCCCCCTCAAGCTCCACCAAGAAGCCTACGAGAAGATGAAGAAGCTCTCAAAACCGCACCCGAAGCAGCCCAACTTTGACTGGAACGTCGATTCGCCGGCCCTCAAGGCTAGGCTGCGCATGGTTGAGCTCCCGACGGACGAGTCCCGCGACCTGAGCGAGCAGTTCATCTTCCCAAAAGAAGATTTGTGGGTTCCCGTTGCGGTTGTCAACCGGAATGTGCATATCCTACCAGGAGTGCCACTGCTCTGTGAGTGACAAATCCTTTATTCTCTCCCATTGGAAACAAGGGCTAATGAGGTGGGTTTTTGTGTCTTATAGTCCAAAAACTGCTTGATGGACTGAAGCCCCACGTCGTCCCCAGACTGGAGGGCAAAGAAACTCACCGAATCTTAATTTCCACACCTCTACCCGAGAGCGAGATAGCAGAGTACCTCACCCAGTTGGAAGCCAAGGCCAAACCTCACGGCGTCAAAGTAGGCAGCTACCCTCGATGGGGCTTGAAACGAAACACAGTTACGTTGGTCGGAAAGTATGTTCTTACTCTACATCTTCATCCCGTTTCCAGAACCCCCAATTAATGTTTTGTTTCATAGGGACAAGGACTATCTGGAAAGCCTTGTGGCGGAAGCAGAGGAGGCAGTTCAGGGCAAGCGTGTCTCAAAAGAAGACGAGCTCGACGAGGCAGAGAAGAAACTCTAGTCGAGAAGAAATCTCCAGCGTCGTATGTAGCTTAAACATCCTCCTCTACAGCATACAGGTAACACAAAACACAAATCTTGTCCTACCCTAAGAGAGGACATAAATCTTCTACTACCGTTTCCCTCCACTGTCTCGGACCGCGCCTCTCGTCTGTTCCTTGCTGGCTTTTGCCGAAGCGAGCCTCTACGACTCGTACTAGGTAGTCCACAACGCCCGGACCCTATCGCGAAAGGGCACTGCTTTGGTGTCAGTTCGGACTAGTTAACCGTCAATGTCTCACCCAGAACCCGTGGCATGGCAAGGATGTAATTGATGCCTATTAGAACCCTTGTAGAACCCCAGAGATAGGCGCACAACGACGCGAGACAGGCGTACTGTAGCGGAGGGGAGATGCCACAGTACGGTAATAGTAGAACTAAGTGGGTGTATATCCAGTATACCGTAGCTCGGTCCAAATGTTGGAGGGCCTGGCGCTGTTTTACGCTCGTGCCATCTTCTCCACGATTCAGCCTACAGCTAAGGCATGTCTAAATGGTGGCATGGCTGAGCTATTGGAAACACGTAGGTTGGACTATAGCTCTTGGTTTCAGCCTCAGGGTAACTACGTGAACGGTGTACACGGGCTGTACAGTATATACTGTAGACGGAGAGGCGTCTTCCAGCTATTCTCCCCATACTCCATCTAACATTTCTCTCTGTCTTGCTCATCTCTCTCAACTACGATCGAAGAGCCCAAATGAAAGCCCTCGGTTCTACGTCTTCATCTTTTCTTTCAAGTGTAAGCCGCAAGCTAGCATTTATACTCGGCAACACTCTGACACCTTCAAAGCTCAGCTCAGAGCCATCACCGCTGATCAAACCCCACTTGGCTCGTTTCTCGACCGCAAGCCAAGGACGTGACGAACTGGTGCTAATTTAGTCATTTTCCGTATCATCATGGATCCCCAGAGTTGTATCGTTGTCAGCCTCCCAGCAAAAGAGCAGCTGCCCAGTTTGGATCTGACTGGGCTCCCCATTTGGGCTCTCTCTGCCCGGCACTTATGGATCGAGCAAAAGAAGAAAAAATCCGGCGAGGGGGGAGCGGATGAACGTATTACGTGCATGCTGATATCGAAATCCCCGTAGTCTGCGTGCCGTTGCTTGACTTTGATGAAACCAGCTATTAGACGGAAGCCAGCTGTTTTAGATATGTTGCTGGGACCATTTCAGCTGAGCTAACATCACTGGCACTACCTGAGTTGTAGCATCGGCACTGATTTTAGACTCTTTGGTCCTGCAGGTACGAATTACAGAATAGGATGTTGGTTCTTTGTATCAGGTAGGTAAGCCAACGTAGGGTGGTAATCCGATGCTACAGTACGAGTACGTGTAATACTCTGCGAGATTCGTCATGGCTGAGCGAAATATGCCAATTTTGCGGATTGACAATGAAGCTAAAAAACAATCAATTGAGATTTGCGGCAGAGCAGAGAGGGGGTGCCAAGACAAAGATTCAGGTGCATCATCGGAAACACACTATTGCGATGAGAATCTTTCATCGAGCCGGCCTGTCGTACCCCGTATTACGGGTACAGGTACAACTGATGATGACGTTTTTGGGTCGCAGATATGCTTGAACATGTAGCATTTTGGCGCAAAAGAGCTTTCGCCAAGGGCCAAAAGGGGGACAAGGGGGCAAATGGTCGACCGGGAGGGGAGATGAAGAGGCCAGTGGAGACGGTGCGTTGTGGAGGTGTCGAATGTGGAGAGCAATCATTCTAGAAGGTCGATAAGTGGCGCGAGATGGAGCATCTGGGCTTGAGCTTCATTTCACTTGATTGCGGAAGAATATATCCATGCCCGATACCTGATGCTGCTTGAGATGAGATGCAAAGGACGCGATAGGGCAATTCGAGCAGTAGCTTCCCCGAGGATGCGGTCCATGCTAGCTTCAGGTATGGAGTACGTTTATTCTACCTGTACAGATAGAGCACGAGATGTATAATATGTGCATGCCGTCTTTGTACACATGCTGTAGCATAATTAGTCTGGGCATGTAATTGCTGTGTCGGGTCAGAACAACAGCCCTTGACTCGTCAATATCGAGCTGGGAATGACAGGGGCTAGTAGAGAGAGAAATGGAAGAGCGAGAATACTCGAAAATTTGTTCGCCTAAGAGACATAATTGACATTGAAAAAAGTGACAGAAGAGGAAGAAAAACATGAAAAAGAAAAAGCTTACCCCAGATGCCGGGTCTGCGCAAATTGCTAATGACGTCCACGCCTCCAGTGTTGTCCAGGGTCATTCCGTATCAAAATTGGCTTCACAGACTCGCGATCCACCTGCGACGGATCGTCTAGGCTGGCTGGGACCCAAGAAATCGGCACCGGACCGAAAAGAGGACTGCGGCGCCACGACTCGCTCACGATTCGACGGGCGAAACGGGTTCCGAGACAGAAGCTGGTGTCGCAGAGCTGGAAAACGAAGCCTGACTCGCTCGTGTGGTTGTGCGTGCGCGCGCGTCAAGATGCACCAAGACCCAATCATTTCCTCACTTTCAAGCAGTAGTCGAGATGCTAGTAGGCATAGCATCCTCGCAGCGGGCGGCATCGTCGAGGCTTTAGACTGGCTCGAGTCGAGCGGCTGTGGTGTTGGTCGTTGGCAACAGTGTCCAACCAGGGTCTTCTTTTTGGCGCTTCATCTGCGACGTACGTGTACCAAATACCAAATACAGGCTCATTAGGCGCTTGATCTGTTGCCTCAGCCTCTGTCGTGAGGCCAACAATACTGTACGAGTAGGTTGCATGGGCGAAATCGGGTCGGCCTGCAGGTCGCATTGCCGCTCGTCTCAACATCTGCATGACAGAGAGCTCAACCTGGGTTTGTTCCACGCCCATGTTTGTATGCACGCCCAATACCAATCGCCTGCAAAAGCCCACGCGAGGCTGCATGATATCAGACCTGGCGATGTAGCTCTAGTCGTGTGCTGTGTTGCCCCAACTGCAGCTTGCTTCCGGTCGGCGGCAATAGTAGAGCCGGCATGCAACAGATGGACGAGTAGGTAGGATTCATTCACTGGATGGGATTGATGGCTCCGTGAGACCCCCAAGACACGATGAATGTGGTCGAGATGGAGGAGCACATACACACACGCCCAATACACCAGCAACTGTCCATCCATCCATGGATCAAATCGGGTTCCGCACTTTGGGCGAAAGTCGAAAATGGTCTCATTGTTGAAGTGAACTGGAGACCAGTTTGATTGGCGCAGGGGTAGTTAAGGTAATTGCACCTCCACCGGGCCATCGTGCTAGTACTCGTACGGCGTAGCAATCGAGCTGTAATTGATGCTAGCAGTGGTAGCACAGCGACTGTACGGAGAGCGAGTAGCGAGCTGTGATTGATGCGTCAGGGGCGGCAACGAAGAGAGACAAGCATCAAGACTTTGTTGATTATGAATGGCGCCATCCGAGAAGCAGAGGCCACCCTCGGGCAGCAATTGACGACCGGGGGTGTTGCTTTCAACAAGCACCCATGGATCACCAAGCAGCTTACCCCGGCTATACAGACATGTCCAGGTACGAAGTAGCAGTAGCACCAACTCGTCTGCCGTTTAAATTTGCAACGCGAGCGGCGGAAGAACCGGCTCGAGTTGCCGCGACACTGACCGGATCTTTTTTCCTGCTGCTCTCGTGTGTAGATGTTGTATGTGCGAGTATCGTAGCATCGTGTAATACTGCCACTGCCGCTTATGGCCAGAACTCTACTTGTATGTCTGAGGCGATACGGAGCACAAGGACTCTGGATTGCCGAACCAAATCCAGGGGCTGGGTAGCGAGAAGCGACGCGACGGCAGACGAGACGAAGCAACGTTGATGCTTGGTAGAAGTACGGTTGAATTGATGGTGTAGAGAAGTAGGTACTCGTAGAGCATTGGAGTACCTTCAGCATCTGGTGCGACGGAAGGCACTACTAACGGTCGCCACGTGAATCCGGATATTACAGGTACCCGGTTGTACTTTCTTTCCATTCAAGTTTCTTTTTGCTCGCTTCTGTTTCTTTAGCGAGAGAGACATCGCTTGGCTTATCTCGAGACCAATGCCAACGATGCCAATCAATGCTGAAAATAGCATGTGAGTATCGAGTCTACATGGTTGTACGGAGCAGTACTCGTAGTAGCAGCAGTGATTGATGTGATGCTACCCGTCTGTGCTGGCACTTTGGCCACAACGTCACGGCTGGCCTGCCTGTTTGGTCTGGTCATTACAAAGAACGAGGGCATGTCATTGACGGAAATAAGACGAGGTGGCATCGACGTCAAAGGAGGTTTTGTCGGTCAAAGACGGCATCCAAATCTAAGGCACGGAGACATCACGGATATCGCCTGGTAGAGTGCACGTGCTTGGTCAAAGAGACGGAGGATCTGTCGAATCCTTTGCCTCTGCCGGCGTGAGCCCTGAAAGGAGGAGTTGAAAGAAAAAGGAGCTGATCGAGAAGCATTTGCGGTCAAAGCTTGATACTTTATCTCTGTCTTGGTTGCAGCTGTGTTTGCCTGAAATGACTGTAGGTATACAAACTCCGGACACAGGATGTGTATTGTACCTTTGTCTTCAGCGGACAAAGCTACCTATATTAGTGTACTCGTACGAGACACTCAATGCAATTGAAGAAAGTAAAGAAGCTTGGACCTCGTGTAAGCCAGTCGGCAAAAGAAGATTGAAATTATGAAGAAAAGAGAAGCACACGGGGAATAAAACAGCCCGTGAAGGTGGAAGCGAGGAGCTAATATCAATGGATTAATGGCAGACGCAAAATGGAGCTCACGCCCCCCCACACAAACTACGATGGTGCACTTGGACCGATTCGCAGACCGAGGCACAACGGCCGCCGTCTCTTGATGGGGACGGATGCGGATCATGGCGACTGAATTATAGCTTCGAGAAGCCAGTATCTACGGCTGTTGAAGGAACGTGCAAAGAAAAGAAGAGGATGAAGCAAAAGGGAGATGGCGACAGACAACGGAAGAGACTCCAACGCTGGGAGAGGCAGACAGACAGCGCAGACAAGCAGCAAGCAAGGGGGTTGCGCTAATAACATCGTCCTCCACTTTGGGCACATGCTAACTCTGTACGAGCAGCCCGTGGTAATTCCGCCTGATGCTACTGTACCTTTATATCTCCCCGTAAAGGATGCGTGAGGGTGTCGCGTTCTAAATTTTTTTTTTTTTGCCTCCATCGCTGGCGCGTGCCCTTGCATTGAAAGCTGCGATGCCGACTGGCTGCGGTCCGGGGTACATGCTACAACGCACCTCGACACATGCACGGCCTAGGGAGTTAGTTGCAGCGGCAGACGCGCATGTATGGAGTACTTTGGGTCGTCGCTGCACAGTGATGTGATGAGCGACTGGCAAACATGAATCAGAACGAGACGGGAGGATAGAAGAGATGCCATGACAAAGCGGCCGGAAGGGGTCCGGGCGTTGACAAGGGGGGCAAGGGAGAAGAAGCCAAAAAGGGTGATTTTTGAGTGAAATATGAGAAAGATGAAGTGAAATCAAGCAAATGGGGTGCTCGTACTGGGGGGACGCTAGCACTTTGAGACTACGGACAGTAGTACCCGTAACTTGTACTTTGACGAGTTGAACCCAGACATTTGATGGATGGATGGATGCCATGCAAACAACGTTGGACAAACATTTGGTGAATGTTCGCATGTCGTGGTCCGTATCTGCAGCACATGGCGTCCACTTCAGATGTACATGGCCGGTACCAATGCTTGTACAAACAGAGGGAAAACAGACAGCACGAGAGAGAGATTCATGTATGTTCTCCTTTACTCCGCGTATGTACCATATCGAGGTCTACATTAGGCACAAGCAAGCATTGGCAAAAAGCACTGACTGGCACTTTTACGCGCGCTCTTGAAAGCAGTCAATGGAGTGATAGGGAAATCAAGTGCGCTAGTCAAAACCCCATGCTTGCTTGAAATGCACTTCGCAGCTCCCTGCGGCAAGGCGCCACTCCGACCTCCTGTCCGGCTGCAAGTACCCCGTCGCGGAGTACCAGGTACTGCGGATTGTGTGGAGTACAGGTATCAACCGCCGGCCCTTTTTTCTCTCTGGTGCTTCAATTCTTTCAATCACTCTTTCATCATATCGTACAAAGTGGCACTGCGTGCGAGTACATGCCTGTCTTGGTAAGAAGATGTCTCAAGCTGTGAAATCTTTAAACTTTGCTTATCGAAAATGTATCATATCATACTGACCCCATCATCTTGTGTTGGGCGAGCATTATCAGCTTTAATGTACTTCCAACTCCATACCTCAAGTCTGGTGTCTTTTTCTCCCCCGTGTTCCCTCTCGCCTTTTTGCTCCGCACCCCTTTGGTTTGCTGCTAAACCAGGGACCAGCAGGGGGATCCAGCAAGCCACTTGGGCCGCTGAAGCACCCGATCCGCCGCTCCTTGCACAAGCCTGGACCAGTCTGGCTTCTTTTCACAGCAGATAGCAGCATCAAGCATCAAGCAGCGCCGGGCTCGTGAATGTACCCTCTACTGGCGCGCGTGTACCTCTCGTCGCACGCTGGTGCCTGCTAGCCTCACAGCACTCCCCCAAAAAGGGCCCTGAACCGCTCACCACCCCCTCGATCGCCCAATCCGGGCCCGCCATTCGCCTCCACCAGGGCCAGCCTCCACCCCCCCAAGACCCCCCTTCTGCTGCTAACCTGAACGCCTAGGCACTGCTAGGGGACCATTGCTAGGGACACCGACCAGGTGCTACTAGGGGCCCTGGCCTGCTCCATGGCCTGCTCCCCAGCAGCGCAACCAGCCAATCTCTCAGGGCCGTCCAGCCTGCCGTTCGAGCAATCCGCGTTCCTCCTCAGAACCTAAACCTCTCCTTCACCCTTTGCTTTTTCCCGTATTCCACCCCTCTTCCATCTCTCGTCTTCCATCTTCCATCTTCCTCATTCATTCCTCTCCCAATCGCCCTCTGCGGCTCTTCTTCTCTGCTTTGCATTGTCTTCTGGCCAGCTCTGTTTTAATTTTCTTTTCCTCTACAATCTCCAAGCTACGAAGCTCTCAAAACCATCCTCTTCCTTACTCTCCCTACCAGAGCCGCCTTTTTCCTGTCCCTTCATTGGCTGAGGTACACCTCCTGAAGCCAAGAAGCAGAAAAAATATTACACAGCTGCGGAAGCAATCCTTTTTTCCCGCTAGCATCATCAATCAGTGCCTTTTACAATGGCTTCAGCAACCAAGGTACGTTGATCAGCCTGTCTCTCTTCGCGCGCGTTTTTCTCTTCCTCTCCCCTTGTCCTCCCCCTTCTTTTGCCCTTTGCTTTAGCCTGTTCTGTATAGCTAACATAAGCTGCTTCGCCTGCTAGTTCCTGCGAGAGTACAAGCTCGTAGTTGTCGGAGGTGGTGGTGTCGGTAAATCTTGCTTGACCATCCAATTGATCCAGAGCCACTTCGTCGACGAATATGATCCCACAATTGAAGGTTCGTCGCTTTCTCGCAGCAGCTCAATGCTACCCCCTTTCCCGGGCTTCGCGGCTGGCGAATACCGTCTCCCTATCCGCCACCCGTCTACCCTGCCGTCATCTGGTTTGAGTATCCGAATCCTTGGCTAATTCGTCGACAATGACAAACAGACTCATACCGAAAGCAATGCGTCATTGATGACGAGGTCGCCCTGCTCGATGTTCTAGACACTGCCGGCCAGGAGGAGTACAGTGCCATGCGAGAGCAGTACATGCGCACAGGAGAGGGTTTCTTGCTGGTTTACTCCATCACATCACGACAGAGCTTCGAGGAAATCACAACTTTCCAGCAGCAGATCCTGAGAGTCAAGGACAAGGACTACTTCCCCATGGTGGTTGTCGGCAACAAGTGTGATTTGGAGGGCGAGCGAGAGGTGACTAGGCAAGGTAAGCAACTGTCGTACTCCGTCATGAGCTACTTTACAATTATCTAACATGTGATTTTCTACTTGAACAGAGGGTGAAGCGTTGGCGCGATCATTCAACTGCAAATTCATCGAGACATCGGCCAAGTCCCGAATCAACGTTGACAAGGCCTTCTACGACATTGTCCGCGAGATCCGAAGATACAACCGTGAGATGCAAGGTTACTCAACCGGCAGCGGCACCAACTCTGGCGCAAACCCTCCCAAGCCCATGGATATTGAGGGCGAGGAGCAGGAGGGCGGCTGCTGCAAGTGCGTCATCATGTGAGCGCCACAAACCATAATAGGGAGGCTGCATTGTCTTGTTGTTCATGATGATAGAGGCGACATTCATGGTGGAAACGGGAGGCTTTTGGACGCTCAATGGCATGGCATGGAGTGTGCATGCAACACCACGCGCGGCTGGACGGCCTTGGACGATCGACGAGCACGATACCTCTCAATGCATCGGACGGGGAGTCGGGTTCTGACTTGGGTCGCGCATTCGGATTTTCTTTTTTTAGTTGCCTTTTTATTTTTTCATGTCTTGTTCTATTTCGATGAAAATATTCTCCGCGCGTTGGTGGGAGATGAACCGACGGGGTCGCTGTGTCAAATGGTACACACAGCCTGGGAACCCCCCTGTCAAGAGCGCGTGCTGGCGAAAGAGGGCTGTCTCGTTGCACTACCAGAGGGGAAAAAGAAAAAAGAAGGCTTGGGAGCGATTTTGAACGAAAGGGGGCTGGAGGTGCGGATGATGACGAGGGTGTTTCGACACTGCGCCATGCGTGTGTGCGTGCAGGCGAACAAAGGCCTCGGGGGGACCATGGCCATTAATTCCCCTCTTGGGCTTTGCGAGGATGGTTTTCTCAGACTCTGAAACTACGGGTCATACGTTCTTCTCTTATATCCCATTATTTCACACGTGTAATTTCATTTTTTCTACTTATTGACTGTTAACTTGCATGGTAATGAGGATTCGCTTCAAGATTCTACCGTCCTTTTTGTATCTAGGACATATCAATTCTACTCGGGTGCCTTTTGGGCCTTTGAACTCTTTGCTTACCTCTGATTGTTTTGATTGTTTTCTTCCTTTTGCTCCCTTTTCTTTTCTTTTCCCTTCAGAACGTCTTGACAGTTTCTTTCTTTTTTTTCTTTCCTTATAACATCTTGTCTTGTCTTTTTCTTTTTCTTGTTTTACTTCATTTTTATCTTCCTTTTCGCTTTCTTCTTTCTTTTTCTTTTTCCGCTTCCTCTTCCTTTCTCTTTTACCCCTCCTCTTTTTCTTTCTCTCTCCGTTGATAAGACTAATAAAAAGCAACTTGTAATTTGTTGTCTTAAGTTAAGTGGCATGGGTGACTCGGTTGGCTTCAAAAATACCTGAGGTTGTCTAGTGCGAGTAAAATAGACTTACGTTGAATGGTGAGACGGTAAAAACGCGGCCAGGTACAAGCTACGGAGGATTTCAGGTGCTGAAACAAGTCCTTTGAGTGTGTACATCATACCCTTCCATTGTAATTGTGATCGGTTTGCTAACACATGTTGGAAGTTTAATGTATAGAGTTGAAAATGGCACTACTCCGTACTGGGCACCGACAGTAGACTTCCGACTTCAATGGTGAGTTGCGTTTACACTTTCACAAGGGAAGGGGCTCAATGTTCGTCTTTCAAATCTTGTTAATTGTTAATGACAACAGACTACTCGTACATGGTCCAACAAAGCCCTCCTTCTCGATTATGAGAAAAGAGTGAAAATATAAGCAAGTGTTTCTTAACCTCTTGATGTCAACGAGACGCACCCAGTAACGACAAAAAGAGCTAGATCGGGCGGTGAACAAGAGTCCAAGATCCCCCCAAGAGGCCTCTTCGTTGGACTCGGACGTATCCCGTTCTTGAGCTTGTTCTCCATCTTCCCGTGCATTTCGTCCTCCATTTCGTCCTCCATCTCCGCCTCCGTGCTCTGCTTCAGCTTGCTCGTACAACATTCCCTCTTGGATCCCATTTGATTCTTCGTCCCAATCCATTATCGATGGCTCCCCAAAAGATACCTGGTCTCCATTGGATCCTTCGTCCCAGTACCTTACAGATGGCGATGGCTCCCCAAAAGATACTGGGTTTCCATTTGCGTATAACCGAAGCTCTTCTTCTCCCACCAGCTCCTCGCTAGATATTTCCTGTACAACATACTCAGTTTCTTGCTCTTCTCCATCCTGGCTCGCATATACATCGTTAATAATTACCCGAGGTATCGAAACTATGGCTTTGGGCCCTTGCGGTCCGAAGATGCTCATAGTTGGTTGATTCAAGACCAAGTCACCGCAGACAAGACACTGCCAGGCAGTGCATTTGGCCTGGTTGGCAGCCCACTGCCGTCCCTTAAAGGCAACTACACGAGGCTGGCTTCCCTTGAGACAAACAAAACAGGTTTTGGCGCCGTATTTTTGCTGGCACCAGTCTTGCATCTCCTGAGCCTGCTTCACGACCTCGTCCCCATACTTGAGGCGGTGGCTGTAGCAAAGGCGTCGGTAGAGAAGTTTCGTTCCACACAAGCACCCGGTGATCTTCTGTGCGTCGCCCATGAAAGTGATGGTGCCACCGTCCTTGTTGAAGGGGACGGGAATACGACTCGCAAGGGGGAAATCCTGGCATTTGCCCCAGACTTTGAGGTCGCTGGTAAGCCTGTTTCGCAGCACGGGGCGGACGTCTTTGCTGACTTTCTCGGCGCAGTGGTTGCAGAGATACGCGCGCATGTTTTCGATCGCGGCCAAGTCGAACGAGCTTCCGATGCTGACGAGCTCGAGGGCGCTCTCTTTGCTGCAGTGGTCGCAGACGTGGACGCGGTCTTCTTTTACGTGCGAGCCGCTTTGGCAGATGGAGTCTGCCGCGACTTTGTGCTCGCAGAATTGTGCGTCTCGTAGTTCTAGGCATTTGTTAGGAGAGCTTGGTGCAACGTGCTTGGCACGTCGCGGTATGTCTTTTAGGACATTATTGAAACCACTGGGTTCCCCGTTGATCTTGTCATGAGCGATGCCGAACGCGGCATTCTTAGGGTTCTGCTCCATTTGATCAGACTGGCTCGTCATCTACCGGTGCAGTCTCATCAAGCTGAGGAACGTCTTCAAGGAGTAGAGGCGTCGAGTTGGTTACGTCGCCTAGAATAGTCATGCATAAGGCGATATCTCTCCTTGTTTGTTCGGGATCTATCCTGGGATCTGTGTTAACATTATTAAATGGAAGCGGATTGAAGTCGACAAATTCCGTACGCAGTCTAGGATCGATATTGGCTTCTCTATCTTCCTCGTCGACGAGAATCTCGGGTGGATTAATTTCCAAACCCGCCAGCAAGCTGAGATCGATATCGGTGCGTATGTCAGGTTCACCAACGGGAAAGTGATTCGAGGAGAAGTCAAAAAATGAATCGAGGTCCGTATGGAAATCGCTAGAAGCAGCCTGAGGCGGGTAGAGTCTGGCAGCTGGCACGTAGGGGCTGGGATAAATATTCAGACCGAAACCAAGATCCATGTCGACTGGCAAGTCTGGGCTGAACCTGACAGCTGGCAGCTCCTGGTCAGGAGGAGCTGCAATGGTAAAGTCAAAGTGCGGGTTGGGCCACTGGGAATTGAGAAATTGGAGTGCTCTTGCTTCCTGGCTCATGGCATTTTCATTTTCATTCTCATTCTCATTTTGATTTCCATAGATGTAACCCGTTGCATTGATGGTATCGTTGCCATCAATATCCATTGGCTCTGGTAAGAAATCCATGGCATTGTCATTCAAGAAAGGAATCGGAACCTGAGCTGACACAGGGACAGGGCTGACGATGGCAGAAACAGCAAGATTATGGGCAGCGACATTGCCAGCAACATCGGCACAACAATGCTCTCCGCAATCAGGGCCGTGTGTGAAGCTCCTCGGTCCGTTGCTCAGGAATTGCTCAGCGCGGAGACGAGGCTGTCCGCTGCGAAGACTCTTCACAAAGGACTTTGCCGCTTGGATACAGTCTTCGTATCCCGGATGCTCGTTGATCGGGAGACACTGAGGAAACTTGGATTCGATCCATGCCACAATGTTTTCCTTGGTTATCATGCTCGCTGGTCCAAACATGACGCCGTTCTGAGCGACATCACCGTGAGGAGGCTCTCCGTATGGAAACAGTTTTCCTCTTAAATCAGCGGCGAATGAGGCGACGAGTTGCCTATTGTCCCTCTTCGGGATCATGCCGTAGATGCTTGTCAACGGACCTACCCAGTGTTCCACGGCAGATCCATCTTTGACATCGTTGACACCATTGGCACCATATCCCAGCGCGAGATAATAGAGTGGCCCAGGAGGCGGGTTTAGTCGACCCTTTATGCAACCCTTGGTTGTATCTTCCTTCCACGCATCGCACTGGTCGCCGTGCTCAACGCATGAATCACACGGGCGCTGTAAATCGCAGTTTCTCCCGTTCTTTATACAGCATGAACACTGGATAAAGGGCAAGTGTAAGCCGATGCCAACTCTGGCCAGGTCAAAGATGGGATAATACGTGTCGTTGCCACTATCGACACAGTCAACGCCGAGCTCAGCACAACGAGTACACGCATAACGATAATGCCCAGCATCAGCATGGCAGTGACCGTGCTTGTCCTCGAGACATCTCTTGCAGGTTCGACGGGTTGTACCGGTTTCCCTACAGTCAACAAATCCAAATTCGTGTGTGGCGGCGACATTCCACACTTTGGGGAGAGTCAAGGCTTGAGGCTTGGCGAATGTTTGAGGCTCGGCGATGAGGCGTCCGCCGTTGAAGCACGCCAGATTGCGGGATTGACAGTTGAAGCAGGCTTCGTTTCGATTCGCCCGATCCCTGAGCCAACTGCATCCGATGGTGATCCTGCCATTCGTCGTCAAGTGCTCACAATATTGGCATTCTCTGCGTGTCCAAGAGCCACCGAGGTAAATGACAGAACTGGGCGCTGCCTCCAACCTGTGGCCGTTGAGTGTACAGTGGCCATCTTTGCAGGCCTTTGTTGCTGTACAGCCGTAGTTGAGAATGGAATCGATGTTGCATTGGTTGGATTTGCCGCTTGTGATGCACTGGTCGCAGGGCTGCGCCGGATAAGTCGAAGGATCTTTTATGCCGTACCGGCGCCAGACCTTTTTATTGCGCAGAAGCTCATGAGGTTCACACTTTATTTCTTTGTCTGGATGCTCTGAGCGGTAGTCGGCGCAGTTTTGACACTCGAGGATGTCTCCATTCGCAAGCGTTTCGTAATTGCATGCCCTTACTTGGGCCATTCGCCTGCCTTTGGTATCGCGTAAGCAGAAGTTGCAGCATTGCTTAATTTTCTTCGCCGGTGGACCGTTGGCATTGGGATCATTATTGGAATTGCCGTCATCGCCTTGTTCATAGGTATCGCGGTTTCTCCTTTTTGTGGACGTTGGGTCGCCTGTAAGGGTCATTTCAAGACCCTTGTTCTTGATTCTATCTGCGGGACTGGCCATGATGTTGAACTTTGGAGGCTGCACTCTAGGATACGATGCTAACTTGGTAGCTAATATTGAGTTGAATGTAAAGTGGTTTTACAAAGATGGGTTCATAGACCAAGGGTAGATATGCTAATTATATAAAGACTTTGAGTCGTCTTTTATCATATTCGCGAGTGTAACATCTTGGACACATCTTGTTGACAAGATGATTTACTGTTCAGAATTTGTTTCACCGAATCGAAACGGCGGTAACAAGATTGCTTTGTCTGCTTCTTTGGAGCAACCAGAAAGAGAAAGAGTCTGTACAAGAACAATTACAAGAGAACGGATGGCTGCAGATTGCGGCGAAGCCTACAAAAGGAACAATTGGAAGAGAGGTTCAGATGAGAGAAGAATAAAGGAGAAAAGAGCTCCCAAGTTTCAGCCTAATCTGAAGAAACAAAGAAAGATGGGAAGACGTTGAATGGTAGGGATTATGATAACAAAGAAAACTCTTTATTTAGAACAAAATAGTAGCGGTCTACCAAAGAAGCTGTTAATTTCACAGCATTATCGAAAAGTGTTTGTTCAATGGAGTGAACCAAGTGGCTGTGAGTTTACGAAAGAACAAGGACAAGATAATTGCACAAATTTCGGACCTCAAAGAAAGACGGTGATTTACCAACAAGACTTTGCATACACTGTAAACCTACAGCAACCATTGCATCTAAGCCGTCTAAAACGCCCCCCTGTGAATCAACAGAAACCAACTCAACTCAATTCTATCAGGTGTGTTCAAACAAGCTGCTTCTTCATAAACACCGACGGCACCGAAATCGTAATCCCCGTCTCCTGGTCCACCCACTTGTACATCTCGTCAACATAACAAATGATGTCGTACCCCTGGCGCGTGTACCACTCCTCGTTGGAGCGAAAGTCTGCGCTGGCGATCTCGGAGCCGCGGATCTTGTTGAAGATGGCGATGCTCTCGGGGGTGGTCTGGAACTTTTTCGTTGTGGTGTCGAGGGCCATGACGGTTGCGTTGAGAGGGGGGAGGGCGGCGAGGCGCTCGAGTTGGTGCATTGCGGAGCGGCCGAAGCCGCCGGCTTGGATGGCCCTGATGATGGTGATGATGAGAATGAGAATGAGATGAGGAATGAGTAGTGATGATGAGATGAGATGAGATGAGGGAGTAAAGGAGAAAAGAGTCTTGACAACTTACCATGAAATGTACAGAGATTTGATCCAGACGGTGGAATCGGGCAGGGAATACTGCTCCTGGCGTTCCGGGTACAATTCGAGGGCAATGTGGCCGATGGGGATGAAGGAGATTAATGTTGGCGTTCTCGATGACTTGCCCAGAGTTTCTGCTGTGTCGACGATGGCTTCTTTTTCCTACACAAAACGATAAGCATTCTTCTGACCCTTTTCTGAGTTTTACCTCCTTTGTCCAACTTACTTTGGGAAATCTCTCAATGTGCTTAGCCAGATAGTCGTCCTTCTCTGGTAACTCATCATTAATTGTCTGTTACCTCTCGTTGTCAGCTCTTCAAATCCCCTTCATCTTCATCCCCAAATCTCAATCTCATACAACTCACAATCCAGTACATGAATTTGGTGCCCTCGCGCACTTTGGCCCTCCACTCTTCAATCAAGTCGTAGTCCCACGAACACGCCAGGCGCTGCTCGTACAGCCGCTTGCATTGGGCCTCGCTGTTGGGGTCAAAGGGGATGAGAGTGGCCGAGCCGTATTTGGGTGAGCTGATGAATTCCTGGGGTGACATGCTGTCTATGTCTCTTGTGTTCTCTCTTCCTTTGCTTCTTCTTCTCTTTTGTCGGTGTGTCTGTGTGTGTTGAACTGTTGGATGCGAAGAAAAAAACACGCAATCTCTTTTTGTCTTTATCGTTGTTCTGCCTTGTTTAATCTACTACACTGGTTGGACAAGCAAAGAGTTATCTGGAAACAAAAAAGAATGAAAGAAAGAGAAAAAAGAACAAGTTCGGTGTGTCTTACATACATATGCACAGCAACTAAAAAATGACTCCCCGGCGTAACTAACAGCCCAAAACCACACCCCAGATCCAATCTCAGTCACAACCCCCACACACTCTCTCGACTCGTAATCCGTATAACTAAAAGCTCAACTAATAAACTCGAACCCACTCCCCTCCAGACTTCGTCCCTTCTTTTAGCCTCCCAGTTCAACGGGCGCCCGCCTTGCTGCTTTGTCTTCTGACTCATGCAGCGCCCAGGGCTCTAGTCTCTCAATTAGGCAAAGACTAAACTTCATCTAGGATGCCCGATCTGGTCACTTGTGAAAAAGTGCTGGAATTGAGTTTTGTTAAGCAACTCCCGCTTGTTCTGGTTTAGTTCTTACGCAGAGAGAAATATTTCCGAGCTGCAGATACAGGAGAAAGTCCGACTATAAACTTGCATGTGAATGATTCCATATCAACCATCGGTACTTTCCGCTCCCTTTGTGCCATCTGGCAACCATTAAATCCCTCGTATCTCTTTCATTGTTGCCTAGATATTAAATAGTCTATTAGTAGTTGCTCCTCGACAGAAATAGAGATCAATCATAGACTGTGTGTAAGCACCCCTGTCAGTTACTCAGCATCCCTATATAATTAGAAGGCAATTTTGCCAATGATACCAGTTTCAGTATTCCAACATTGTACAGCAAGTCAAACGCTGATACAAGAGCTAACAAGACCGCCATCAGCGTTGCTAAATTTACATCTTCGGTATTATTCCTACTCTCCTCGTCTACTCCTTTCTGGTAAAAATATATGTCTCTATCTACTGTAATATTCGGATATTTGCATAGTCAGCCTCCCCCATAGAACAACCCAGATTTCCTCCCTCCCAATAAGTCCTCAGCTCCAAATGCCCGTTCATCACCATGTCGTTAAATTGTCGACTCCTTGCTTCAAAAACGCTCTTCTTCTCTTTTCTTAACCCTCCCTTGACTTCGCCTTCAAATTCCATCCCCAGGCCCTCTCTTACAGTTCTCCCCCCATTAACTTTGTGCTCTCTGAAACATACACGCCTGCGTCGCCTCGCCCTACATTGTCCTCAGGTCGGATTCGTGTTGGCGGACGACTCCTATGCTCATCACCTCTCTCATTTGCTTCACCCTCCCCAACCCCTCATTGGTATTTGCTGTCAAATGGAATTTTCTTTCATTTCAAATTCTCTCTCTCTTCATATCTGTTTATTCGTCCTTGAATCCACTTCAGCCGGCAAACTGGAATCTAGTTGCCTCCAGCTGTCCGAGGCCGTCTCGAGGAGCAACGTTACGGCGCCGATATGTGTTGGTAAAGTCTTGCAGTAGCACCCTCACATGCCGGATACCTCCGGCCTCATTCACCGCAAGTCGCTCCTTGATCTTGGCCATCAGTCTGTTTGCTTCTTCCGGAGATACAGTGCCTTGGGGCAGTAACTGAATAGTGCGCGAGACCCATTCCGTCGTCTCCACGGGCAAAAGCTCGAAAAGACTGAGCAAAACACCACTACCGTCCGCGAAGCAGTCCCTTGGGAAGGTGATCATCATGCCAGCCATGCACTGCTTTACCAGGTTTTCACCGTGGCTGGCGAGGAGGCTCTTTACTATAGTCCTGATTTCAGCCGCGGTTGCTTCCGGCAGTCCCTCACTGGTGGCCGGGTTGTCGCCACCGTATGACAGCAGATCCCTCAAGAAGTGAAGCGTGGAAGAAAGAGGATCCCGCTGCTCCAGCGTCAAGGCGTAGATGGAGGCCTCGAAAATGGGCACCAAGAGTGGGGACGGCACCAGCTTCTGAGGATAGTACAGCAGCGCATCAATAAGTAGTCGGAAGAAGTCGTCAATCACGTCCGGCAGCTCCTTGGGCTGTAGCTCGGTCATGACTCTCAGGAACGTCGTCATTTGCGCTTCGAAGAACGTGTAGATGTTTTCGGTGATGGATGGATCCACGTGCTCCCGTGCCTCGGAGAACTCTCGCAGAATGGCAGACGTGACCCAAAGGAAACAGCCTTCCCTAGAGACATTGAAGCCGCTAGCCAATTTGTTTGCCATCTCCGCCAGCATGGGCGCGATCGCAGTACGGTAGGAAATGACCATGTTTCTCCAGCACCTACATACTCTCTCACAGATGGGAGAGAAGGTGAGGAAGTTGTCCAGAACGGTAGACAGAATAGGGAAGATCTCCTGCCAGTACTTAACTGCGGGATTCTCCTCTCCAGGGTTAATGAGTGGCATCACATTCTGCACAAAGATGGTGATGAGCTGTAGGTGATCTGTCATTTCGAAAACGTTAGCAGAGGAGCTGGGGCCGCAAGAGTAATGGGAGATGGGGGAAGGGAGAAAATGATGGAGAGACAAGTCATTACCTGCTACGGCCAGTTTACCCTCGTCTGTGGTCGCATGGTTTGCCTTTGCCATCAGCCTTTGGACTAGAGGATCGCAGTACGTCTTGAGCAAGTGATAGGTCTCGGAAACAGGCTGAACAGCGAGGACATTGGAAACGCCCTCAGTAACCTCCTCCTTGCTGAGATCTGGGAGCTTATCCAGAACTTGATCATAGAACGTCTGAAGCTGCAGCACTTGGCCACTGAGGAGATGCTTGCAGTCGGTGCAAAAGAATTTGAGAGACAGCGCCGCCGCCCGGTTGATTTCTCGTGAGTCGGACTGGAATGAGTTGACAATGTAGTTGAACTGAGGCTCCAGGTACTCAGGGTGAGCCGCCGTCCACTCCGTGTATCGTCCGAGTACCATGATGGTGGCAAAGCGAAGTTTTTCGTGGCTAGGCATTTGCACCAAAAGGGGCATCAGCTGAGGGAGAACAACATCCTCCTCCTTGTCCACCATGCGGCCGAGGGCACGCATAGCGAACAGCGGAGCCTCGAGCTCTTGCCAATGCGGCACTGTTGCCTCGGTGGCCTGGCTGGCGTACTTTTGCGTCCACAACTGGATGGCATGGAGCACCTTGGTGAGGCACTCGGTGACGCCCATTACTTCACAGCAGTCCTTGAGCGTGTCACCCATCTGGTGTCGGAACTCGCGAAATTTCTCTTCTTGCTCACGGTCTCCGTCAAACAGATCGGTTTCGCTTCCAGACTCCGGCCGTGGGTATTGCAGATGCAATAGAAGAATATCCACAAGCTTGGAGAAGACGTCGACCAGCTCCAGTCTACCTTGAATATATCTTTCAAGCACCAAATACTGCTTCAGTTCATACCAAAAGTTGAATGTGTGCTCGATAACCTCTCGATCCTTGTCTCGGGCGGCGCATTCGAGGACGGCGTCAACGAGGGGCCGGAATTGAGTCGGCTGTCGTGCAATGGCTACCACCCAGCTTTCGGCTGCTGTTGCTAGAACCTTGGTTAGAGATTTCAGCCCTTCGGTATCCTCTTCTTCGACGAGGGTAGCAATGCGCGGCGTCAGACTGATGATTCGGGGAAATAAGGTCTGGATAATATCTTGGGATTCGTCGACGTCGCCCGTCTCTCTTAACATCGTGCTCAGACACTCTGCAGCCTCTTGACTGCACCCGTCAGATGCTATCCCATGGAAAATCGCATCCAGAAGCGGTGAATTGGCGATGGTGGCCACGGGGACTTCGCGAAGCCAGGATGTGATGCATTCCATCAGGAGTGGGTTTTGGGATGCGGCAGCTAGAGAAAATCTCATGTCAATCTTCCTTTCTTTTTTATAGAGAGGCGATGGGGGCTGAAACCCCAGGGGACTGGACAACTTACGTGAAGACTGTGAATAATTGATGAGAAGCTGCACGACTTGGTCTGCATTATCTCCCAGCAATGCCTGCGTCCGCAATGCAAGGTCTTCTTCCTATTTCCAAACAATTAGATGTATTCTTCGAGGGTGACTACCGACCGGCCGAAAGGGTAATCGATGAGGGCCAAGCGTCGCGCCGATTTTTTATAGAGTATCGCAATCCACGTACAGACAAGGTAATTTTTCGACCTTCAGTCACCTCCTCGGGAAGGACTCGTAAAAAGTCGAGGATACAAGCATGGCTCTCGGGGCTGTCGCTCAGGGACTGGACAACCGAATGGAGCACATCGTTCCAATCCTTCATTTGGATCGCCAGAATGGCCAGACACACGCATAGCTGGACCCGGATGGGTTTCGGTCCGGAGGCGTAGTGCTTCAGAAGGAGCAGAATCTGATTTCGAAGTGCGGGCAGCTCGTTCGGAGGCACCTGGGTGATGAGATCATAGGTGATCTAGTATTGTTAGTAGTCTGCGGACAAACGCATGATGACAAGAAAATAGAACAACCTTTCCACGAAGTGTGATGGCGGCGAAGAGTGTCGCCTCGGGCTCGGCCTTGGACTGGAGAATCCCAATTACTGTTCCCCACGAGTCCTTCTATAGATTAGATGGGTGGTGATGATTAGCAAGCTGTAAGCTTCAAGCTGAGAGCTGGTCAACCAGACGAGCAGGCGGATTGCGACGTACCGATTTCTGGAACGCCTCCAAGTATTCGTGCGCCTTCTTCTTTGCCTCCTGCTCCCCGCTTCGCATCGTCATGACGGCACCTAAGACGTCCGTAGGCGCAAAGGCCTCCTGCGTGCCGTTCGAGGCCATCTCGGGCGCAAAGGAGAGAGATAGCTGGGGAGCTCAGGGAAGACGAGATGCCGACAGAATCTTTTCAGCGCGGATTTGAGTAGTCGAGGAGCGAGCAGCGCTCATGAGCCAGCGTTGACGTGCTGGAGAAGAAGACAATCGTGAGCTGAATCCCGGGTCAAGAGAGGCTAGGCCAGACCGCGAGAAGACGGGACCAAAAGAGGGTACTAGGGGGAGAGGGACGGAGAGAGATAGAGAGGAGGAGAGGAAGCGACAGAAGGCCTGGAGCGCGAGGAGGCTTACAAGAGTCGCAGACTTGCTGGCTTTGCTGGATGACTGGCTCCAGGCAAAATCATGGAAGTCGGCCTTGCCTTGGTCGAAGTGGCATGGCTCCTCAGAGGCTTGAATTGGCGGGGCAAATCTGCTGGAGGAGCTCTGGCAGCCGACGTTTTTCCGCCTCCGTGGCATGTGGGTGTACTTGGTCACTCCCGCGCCCGAATGAGAGGAGCTTTGTACCTCTCGTAAGTGTACATGTACTCTCGAAGACGACGAGATGCTTCAGACCAAGAGAGGCATCATTGAGCAAATTCTAATGTTCAGCCATGGCTTAGTTATGGTTTGGTCGCCTCAAGGCTTATCACAATCTGTATGATTCCAATTGCCACAAGTCAAACCAAGTAGTGTGTGTGCCTGCATCTCGAATACCTTTTATGATATTGCCTTATCCTGCCAGTCGGTACGTAGGTGGGAGCTATCCTGAAGCCTCCAGAAAGACAAATTCTCGTCGCCAAATTTTACTTATAACACATCCCTACTACATTCAATTACCTACCTAGATAGATAGTAATCATTATTATGTTGCTGCAGAACGCTGTTTCTGCCCTTAATTGCTATGACATAATGATGTCCGTGTCCATGCAGGGATTTAAAAATAACTCTGGCGGGAAAACAATATACTGCGGAATTATTATATAAAAAAACCGTCGAAGATGTTTATAGAGTTATATAAAAATCTCGATTTCAAATCTTCTCCGAACCAGTTGTTCTAACTAGGTATATATACCGCGTCCCTCTCCGGTTTAGGAAGCCATGTCGAACGACGAGAACCAAGTTGTCATTTCAATTCAACCCAGTTCTCTCAAATCTCAATTTTCACTATATACCCAATTTACCGACCCGTGAGCTTTCCATCTACATGTACCCTGCATACAGGTACATGCACACTATATACAATATATGAGACATGAGGCTAACATCTCGTCAAAGTTATCCGATCTGATAAGACGACAAATCGACAAAATGAAGTTCAATAATTTAATCACATGTTTGATGCTACATCTCAGCTTTGTGTCTTGCAAGCCAGTGGAACTGAACGACACAGTAGCTGTTGAGGCCAGAGGATTGGAGGCTAGGACCTTGAATCGCATTGGCGAGACTGCTTATTATTGTTGGGCAATAAGCTCTTCAACATTGGTGAATGCAGGATATGCCGCCAGTCTAGTCGACCTCCACCATCAGATGTTTGCGTACTTCAACGTGCCTGGCCCCGTCGGGACTGGCGAGTTTCGGTTTACAAGCTCGGTCAACAATGGAGTTATCTGGACAGCAAAAATCATAGTGGTGGCTACTACGCAAGCCTTCACGATAGCTGACGCAATCAATGACCTATACAACAGTCTCAATCAGGGCACCGGACTACATGTTTACAAGGGAGGCACTGCTGCCGCTGCGTCTGAAGTATCTTCCAACGTCGGAGCGTTAATCGAGATGATATCGATGACAAACGGCGGTAGTTCTTACAGTGAATTAAAACGTGAGGCTGACTTGTCAGCACGGGCTAGCTGTGGAAGCGGAACGCAGAATTTCAACAAATGTTGCGCAATCAAGATCGATTGAACACAAACAACGACATATCAATTCATCCATCGATCCAGATATATGACTCATCAGACAACTGGGATGAGTCCAATGAGCCACTCGCCTCAACTGGATATACGAGCCCACTTCTTACACTCATCTAAACAACTTAGATAGCCAGTTGTTGACACAGAATCAAGATTCGAGTATTCATTTAACCCTTACCCACTAGTGACTTCCATCAATATCATTATTACGATACGTTACCCATAAATCTCCCTCACCTATTCGCAAACATAAAACCAGCACTTAGCCTAGGTTTGTCCCGTGATTTCTGGCTTTAGCAGAAGTAGGTACTATTAGGTTGGATTTTGAATACGCCTGGCAACTGTCGTACATCTATGTAGTAACATCTAAAGTTCACGCCATTTTGGCGCACTGTGAGCTCAAGCCAATGTGGCCTCCTTCCACCTCGACCACACAAATGAAGATCTATCTTCAAGACTTTTGACCGACCGCGGGATCATCTGGTACGGTATTTCTGAACTCTTCAGAATACGACAAAATTCATTGTCGTATTCCCTCCAGTCCTCTACATCTCGTGGCATAAGTCTGACTCCATCGCTTACAAGCCAATCCTCCACCGTTTCGCAGACAAACACCAATGATTGCGACATACGATTTCTCAACTCTTGCCAATAATTAGACGAAGTCATTAAGTTCACGGCCTCACTTCCGATGTGGCGCGATGCGTATATAATGGGATCTATTCCCGAGCGATCGGATATAATCCAGGGATTCTTAGTCAAGGCATCGCACTCGCTGTTGAATTGAGCTTCGAGTATGAGCGCCTGTAACTGCAGGCAACGGGCAGGATCTGAGGTGATATCGCTGGCTGTAAATCCATGAATCTTTAATACCGAGCGAGCGACCTCTCTAACAATAATGGGAGGCGTGGTGCTGAATAAATCGGCAAAGGAGCTTTCTAATGCGTTGACAAGCGACGTTTTGCCCGTACATTGGGCGCCGACGATGTATATGTTCTTTGGCTTGAATTGTTGAGGTACGCCGAAATCTCCCATTTTGCTCATAAATTGCGTCCGTGGAGTGTATCTGTGCGAGAAACGTGGAATGGTCTGGAAAGAGAGCATTATTGGCCAATACGGCAATATATAGAGCAATCGACGAGGGCTAATGCGGGAGGCCTTCGATATGTACATGTACCACGTATCACCAGAGCCTCGTGCGAGTGCGGAATAATGCCGTACAACCAACCGTGCACATTCACATTCCCCTCCCTCGGGGATGCTGACATTCACAGTGATTTTTGTTTCTTAAATTGAACCAGCAGCACAATATCGCCCAAGTGAAAATAGATGAAATATTTCCACTTCATTCCATCCTTATACACCAAATTGCAGTATTGAAACGAGCAAACCAAATACAGGCACCCAAAGATGCCTCCACGAGCCTCTTCTAACCCCAAATCCTTTGAACATGTTCTGCTGGGCAAGATTTCCCTAGACGATCAAAAATGGGAATTTCAGGTTCCACGGCTACCCACTGCCGAAGCAACAAATGGGTTGAAACTCATCAAAATGGTCAGCCTCTCGACCAAGAACTCTCAACATCGGCTCGAACTCCGCTATGGACCTGTTGATATGAATCGTGCTATCCAAGATGTGCCTCTTGACCGGTATCTAGTCATCTCGCTGGCTGACTTTCGCTCTATTAAAGGCGCCAGTCCTTCGTCTTCAGCAGAGGGATCTACAGATAAAGTGGTACAGCCAACGACTTTCAGAGAATGTTCAGACTATGCAGTCAGACTTCTTCGTACGGGAATCACTATACAAGGAGTGCATTACAACTTCTACGGCCACAGCAACAGCCAACTCAAGTCTCGCACCTGTTATCTCTGCGCAGCCTCTAAAGAGCAAATCGCACAGAAAGTGGAGGCATTAGGTGACTTTACCAAGATGAAGACCGTAGCCAAAAAGGCAAAGAGAATTGGGCTACTATTTTCAGTTGCTCGCGCAGCAATGCAAGTTGATCCGAAAAAAGTCGAAGACATCCCAGATATCGAGGTGGGAGACTTTATCTTCACAGACGGCTGTGGGCTGATTGCGCCAGGCCTTGCCAGCCAGCTATCGCGACGCATCAAGATTTCGTTTCGCAACATTAGATATACACCTTCTGTATTTCAGATACGATATCGTGGATACAAGGGCGTGGTGACGTTGGATCCCACCATGCCAAAGGGGGGACCATGGCTCAAGATGAGAAAGTCGATGAAGAAATTTAGCGGAGGCGAAGACTTGTCTTTTTCAGTTGTAGAATATTCAAAGGTAAAGTCTTTTGATCTCATTATGTATCAGTATACTAATAACCTATGCAACTGTAGCCGTATGTGTTTGGACATCTCAACGACGAGGTGGTTGTTCTTCTCGACGCGCTGGGCATCAGTCGACAGACTCTCCTTCGAAAACAGGAAGAGCACTTTAAATTTCTCGCCGAGGCATATCAAGACCCACGAGTTGCGTTTAGAATTCTCTGCCACTTAAATATGCCACAGGTTGCCGAACGGGTCATTATTGATTCGTTGGACGCCGTACGGCCAACAATCAACAAACTCATCAACGCTGAATACGACAAGATGCTGAACAAGCGAGACGAACAAAAGTGTCGCATTCTAATTCCGAAATCGAGGCTCTTGTTTGGAGTTTGTGATGCTTGGGGCGTCTTGAAACCAGGCCAATGTGCCGTCAAGGTCACCATGGACGGGGATGGGCAACCTTACGCATTGAAAGGTACGAAAGTATTGGTAACGAGAAATCCTTGCTTGCATCCAGGAGATCTTCAGAAACTTGATGTTGTTGAAAGACCTGAACTCGCACACCTGGTCGACTGCATTGTCTTCCCTACAACAGGACGCCGACCCGCGGCGGATATGATGTCAGGAGGCGATCTGGATGGCGATACCTTTTTTGTGACATGGGATCCAGACATCATCCCATCGACGGTATCCCAAGCGGCACACTATCCAGGGGTCCGTGAACCCTTGAGGTTCTCGCCAATTACAGATGATGATCGCTTACTCTACTTTGCCAAGTATACAAATGCTTCGCTGGGTCGCGTTAAAAATCTCTATCTAAAGTGGGCGAGGGCCACTAATGCCATGAGCCCCGAGTGTCAGGAGCTCAATCGTCTATTCTCTCAGTGCGTTGATGGCAATCGCATCAAGGACGATCAGCTCAGGAAATTTGAGAAACCGCCAGAGCCAGGTGCAGAAGCACCCCCCTTTGTTCTCGATGAGCTTCACGAAGCAGCCAAGAAAATCATCATAGAGCAAAAAACATGACCCGGAATCACATGAATAATATGGAAGGGTATACCTTTGACGGCGTTCAGCTATTGCTGTGTAGAGACGATATTGCCATTTCTGAGGCTGAGTTGATCAGGATGACTGTGAGATGGTGTAGGAGAACAAACACCTCCTTCTATGATTTGATGCACATGTTTGACCTGAATTCTCTAACTTCAGAGGAGAAGGCATGGATTTTGGCTCAAGTGCCTGCGTACATTGATGCTCCCAGTCTAGTCCTCAATGCTCTCTCCTCGTCTAGCTTGGTCACCGAAGCAGAATTGAAGCATTTCCATCTCAACTATCCCGGTCTTCATTGGAAACGCGTCTACACATCCGAGGAAGACCGACTAGCCACCTTTTTAGAAGCAGCAAGCAGAAATCTCGAGCTGTTCCACAAGAAACTTATCATCTTCCGCCCAGATGAGCGACTGACGTTGGCAATGTACGTGCCGCAAAAGATTACGCCGGCCGACGACTTTGTGGTGGGCAACAAGGTCAGGTTGTTTGCCTTTCCGCACTCTCAGGGAAGAGAGACGCAAAGCCGACTTTCTCTGCCGACGAAGAAGGAATATCGGCTCTTTTGTGATGAGAACAGATTGCAGTTGTTTGATCGCACCGTGGGGAATACGTGGGTGTTTATCGGTCGTAGCGGATCAAACGATAGTAGTTACCGGAATGCGGCTAATGAACAAGATCGCCGAAGAGCAAGGCAGCAGACTCTTGCGAATGGAACCAATGTTGATTACAGAGCGAGTATTGCGCTGGACAAGTTTAGTAGGAGTCTTCAGACGCATATTGGGAGACTACAGAGACAGGGTATCTTGGCTGCGGTGAGTTCTTTTTTACTGATTACATGTGAAAACTTCATGTGCAATAATGCTAATAGTTTCTCTGCATTAAAGGAGATTTATATCATCAGCAATAGGGACGTCAGTTCGATGCGCAATCTGGACTTATGGGAGGACTACATTGGCACCGAACAAGTCTTGCCCCTATTCCCTCGCGAACCCAAGGAGTACGATGTCCCAAAGCTTCATGACGTCGACTGGTCTTTGGGCGCGCAACCTCCTCTTGTAGTCGAAGTCGTCAAAAGGAGAAATCTGTCCGCTCTACAGGACGTACTAGATCCGGTAACCTTGCAGCAACTCTTCGCCTGGCTGGTAGAACGTGAGCAGCGAGGGCTACTCACACGCTGCTTCGAACATTTGATCACGAGCATCAGGAACGACAAAGTGATGGCTCCGGCGGAAACTCTGCGCACCATGGCCGATTTCTTGCAGACGATGCCCTACGTCTCAGCTACATTTGCAAATTTGGGCTCATGGAGAGAACTGCCCGAGGAATTGAGCGTTGTTCTGCAGAATAGCAGCCATATACTACTCCGCAGCATTATCCTATCGGAAGCTGAATTTGGAGACCTTGTGTTAACTCCCTTCCATACCATTCTGGACAACGTGGACTGGCTCAAGTTGACCTCCTTTGCCGATCTCGTCGAGCTGATTGCGCTTACCATTCACTCGTCGAGCACGGCACTGGATCTTCTCCTCGAGGGCCTTGATAGACACAGTTCCAGGCTGCTGACTGGTAGACCGGCCATTGTTCAAAATTTCGTTCACAATATGATTGGCATCGCGGTGGAACACATTGGGTCGGTACAGGAAGAAGCCAAAAAGAGAGACGAGCTTCTGAATATCCGAATCTCCAATGATGAGAAAGAACCAACTTCGACCACAGAACAACCAGGAAGTTCAGTCGAAGTCACTTTTAGAATGGATGCCATTGGCGGCACGCCGATATCCAATACTCACGTACGGCTCATCGCGGCCAGTCCGCCATCAAGCTCGATTTTAGATAGGGTCTATTCTATGGATGGTCTAGTTATCGAGAGCAGGTCTGGGTTTGCCAAGATACGTTGCTTTCACCCACCGCCGTCTTACGCTGAAAAATGCTCCTGGATACTGGAAGAGTGTGGCTTGTTTGTGACTGCAAAGACGATGCTAGATGCCGTGAGGGATCTTGCAACTTATGAATACGCTTGCTGTGGAGTGCTTGATCAAATCATTGGGATTCAGTCCCAAGCTGTCACCAGTGCACCAACTATAACTGAAAATGCAAACAATGAAGTGACATCAGCTTCGACTCTATCTACAGCAGAGGCTTCGTTAAACCCAAGTCAAAAAACCGCAGTGGAGGCATCACAGAACAACAAACTAGTCTGTCTTTGGGGTCCCCCAGGCACTGGAAAGACACAAACCATCGTGGCAATCATCAGAAGACTACAGCTAGACCCCAATATCGGCAAGATACTAGTCACCGCTCCAACTCACAACGCTGTAGACAATGTCATGAGGCGATATCTCGGGCGAATCGGCCAGGAAGGCCTCTTGCAGAGCTCAAAGATGACTCCTTTGCGCGTGGCGACAGAAGTCCGCAAAGTTGGCGAAGACTTACGAAAGTATACATGCGATGCGTTGGCTGGGCAGGAAGTACACTCTAGCCATGCTGCCATGCGTGAGGCCAAGAAGCGTGTCAAAGCCGCCGGAATCATCTTCACGACGTGCATCGGAGCTGGATTAGGCCTGTTAAGAGACCAAGTGTTTGATACGGTGATTGTCGATGAAGCATCCCAGCAGACGGAACCCGCATCGCTTGTGCCGCTGGCAAAGGGGTGCGAAAAGGCAATTCTCGTGGGTGATCATGTTCAGCTGAGGCCGACTGTACAGAATATCGCACTTGCGTTGGATTTTGACGTCTCGCTGTTTGAGAGGTTATATACTCGAGATAAAACAACACCGAATATGGTCAAGGTAATGCTGGACACACAATACCGGATGCATCCCTCCATATGCAGCTTCATCTCGAAAGAGTTTTATGAGGCAAAGCTATTGTCTGGGCTCAGGGATGAAGATAGGCCGATGCCGCCTTCATCTTTCCCCTGGCCAACCTCTCCAGCTACCAATAATTCGACTTTTGTCCCTCGAATGATCTTTGTCGAGTGTTCTGGAAGAGAAGATCTGGGTCACAAATCTAAATCTAACAAAGAGCAGGCAGACTTGTGCCTCTCCATCTGCAAACTCCTACGCACAGCTAAATCTACATCATCGACTGACACAGACGCCAATAGCTCACAGGCCACTAATAACACATCCATCGCCGTATTGACTCCTTATTCACGACAATCCGAGATTCTCCAAAGATCGCTTTCCGGAATTCCAAACGTTGAAATTTCTAGTATTGACGGCTTTCAAGGTCGCGAAGCCGATATTGTTATTTTCGTCACCGTTCGCTGTAACGAGAGCCGAGAGATTGGTTTTCTCAAGGACCTGCGTCGAATGAACGTGGCTCTCACCAGGGCCAAGTTTGGAATGATTGTGGTGGGAAACAAGGCGACTCTGACGGGAGGGAGGGAGGAGGAAGAGAGTACGGGCATGTGGAGGAGGTTTATGGACCAGCTTTCTAGTGTTGAACTTTGAGCTTTTGCACACATAAAAGAATGATCAAGATTTTGCGATTGATAAGGCTGAGTCACTTTGATACTGTCGCGAAATGGACTCACTGGGAGGTGTTGTGTATGTAGTAAATGGAACAAGAATCGTAATGACATGACATGGTATCAAGATGCGCTTATTGTCTGAATATCGGGTGAAAGTTTAATCTCGCCATTGCCCAGTATCAGGCCGTGCAGCTTCCGGTCATACTGGCCCATGGGTACCGGCTCATCCGTCTCCGGGTTAAGAAGCTGCTCCGTGAGAGCCAATCCATAGAAGCGTAGCACAGGTCCATCATTACCAGCTTCATCATGAGGTTTCGCAGCCAAGTACCTGTTGAGAAAGAAGTCGTAGAAGCCTTTGCCGTGACCGAGTCGTCGAACACTTCCCGCAGCATCGGTATCAAAAGCCACACCAGGCATAAGGATCAGATCCAAGGTAGACTGGTCTGATTTGTGCACATCTGGCCCTCCGAGAATGCGCTGCCGCAGATGGACGGTAGCTGGATCTATGCTAGGAATCCCCCAAGAATCTCTCTGAAGGCCGTCGTAGTCCTGGACATCCTGCAGTTGAACCATGTCCATTACGCGAGCTGGAGTTCCGGGTTCGTCTAGGGGAGACTTGTGCAGATACGGGACAAAGACTTGCTTTCCCGAATTTAGAGCATGGCGAACAATTGCGTCTGTCTGAATCTCTCCGACGGGCATGGAGAGGTATACGCTGATGCGGTTGGCGTCTTGGTAGGGCTTGAAGGTTTTGAGCGTCTCGAATATTGTGCTGCCTGATGCGATTTAAGTGTTATTTTCTTAAAAAAAGAAAAAAAAAAAAAAAAACAGAGAGAAAATCCGAAATTTGATAAGGAGTCATTGGATGTTGATGCTGGTCAGATTCATCATACTTTGAGCGAGAACGGAATCCTGAGAGACTTTTGAGAGCCTCTGCTTAAGGAGACGCCTGAGCTGCTGCTTGGCAGTAGCCAATGGAGCGGCCATGGTAAAGACAGCCTCAAACGCCCCGAAAAGTTGAAGAAAATTACAGAGCTTCAAAGTCAATGTGAGGCTCGTGATGAGTGAGATGAAAAGCGTGTGGGATTTGATGAGCGCCGATGGCGGGGAGAATCATCGGATCGGAGGGTCCGTGATCCGGCCGGGATTCCGTTTGTATTCGATTGCATAGGGACAGGACCCGAATCAGGCCATGGCTATAGCACACTAAGAGGCTCGGCTCGGGCCATGGCAGTGATGGATGGGAAATTATACGCATCTGCATGCATGATGACGACGATTAATACACAGCATTTTTTGTAGAGCTACGCTGAGCTGAGCTGAGCTGAGCTGAGGATTTTCTGTGTAACCCGAGCGAGTGCCAGAGCTTCCAGGAACTCCAGGCACCAGCGCGTGTGTATATGGGTGAAGAGGTGGTGATTGTTCATTTGGTGTGTGTATTCAAGATCCAATCAATGCGAGTATATTTTGTACAGGATGAATTATTTGATCCATCCATCCTTTCTGTGCCGTCTCTCCCAGGCCTAGTTGACTCTTTTCTAGTCCTAGCTAAGCGTTGTCTCACATTGTGTCTGTCACCGATCCTTCGGAACCGCATTCGGACAAGGTCGGACACTCACGAAAGAGAGACATCAATGTTAGTATAATATCACTAGTATAACTGGACAAGAAATACAGTGAGTGATTCATTCTTCACTTGGCTGCATATGAGAGAGACAAATGAACAGCGCTGGAGGCATAACGGTTGGAAATCACAGCGCGCCGATTGGGCTACCAGGCAGAGGATTTTAATCTGATATATATTAGATTGCCGGTGTGACTAACTCCAGCTCCAGCCGGAACTTTTGATTGCATCACTAGCTGGATTGCGGGTGACACGCTGCATGCAGGCAGATGCTCTATTCATGCAAGGAGAGGCCCGAACGGGACACGGCAGCCGAAGCAGAAAAAGGTGGTTTGATATCTGATGCCGCGGATTGGGCCAAAGTTGAGCCAGCATCAGCCAGACAAACAAAAAATGTTTCAGCCGTTGGTTATCATGACATCGAATTGACTGCCCCGATCCTTGTCCATGTCCTCGGTGCTCCAATTACAGCGCCCGCATTAGTGCATTCTCCCGCTATAACCCGCTATCCAACCCTCGTTGAATTTTCGGCCCCCTCTCCCCCACCATCACCATCGATTCGATCCGCCCTTTTTCGCACAACCGCCCCGCCATGGGTCGAGCCAGCGAATCCAGAGATCCCAAGTCCAGGACTTCAACAAGCTCCCCGGCCAGCGATTCCTTTCCGCGGCAGCATGGCGTTGCCCTGCAGAATCTGGCACGAACAACAAGGGAATCACACGCAGTAGCACCAGCAGTAGCAACGTCATCCGTCACCTCACCTCCAGCCGCTGTCTCAGTCTCAGCCTCGGTCTCAGTCCCGGGCTCTCCATCTCCAACCCCAGGGATCCCCGTCCCACAACCTCAATCCCAATCCCGTCCCCATTCCCGCTCTTCGACTACTTCGACTACTTCATCTCTTTCTCTCCCCCTCCTCTCTCTTCCTCCATCCAGCATGATCGCTTCCCTGGGCGTCAAGAGGCTGTAGCCCAGCCTGCTGCGTCTGCTGCCATGCCCTCCTCCAGCAAAGCCTCCAGCAGGGCGACGAGAACAACAGCTTCAGCAACAGCAACAGCAGTAGCAACGCCGCCGCTGCTCTTCGCCGATGGCCGTCGATCCGACTCGTCGCCCTACGGCTCCACGGCCATGACCCCGAACCGCAGCCAGTCCCCCTCCGGCTCCG